>SNQJ01S0064437.1:71413-84638 GCA_010110895.2 Picea sitchensis
TTTATGGGTTAGTTAGGTCAAGAGTCATGTCTCTTCAAGAGATATTGTTGTGTATAAATAGAAGATAGGTTCCTCTCATTTGGACACACACTCACACAATTCTCTTGTGCATCTTGGAGCACATAAGAAGGTCTAGCGCACAAGTCCGGGAGACTGGTTCTTTTGGTGTTTTGGTCTTGGTCTTTCTTGGAGAGATATAGCGTATCATTGTACTGGTTGAAGGAATCTATATTGAGGATTTTTGTTGTTGGGTTTTATTCCCCATGAGGGTTTCCCATGATAATCTTTGTGTTCTATTGTATCTGTGATTGTCTATCTTTCAGTGATCCTACTACAATTTCTATTGGATTAAGTAATTGTAATTGTGTAGCTAGAAAAATTTAAAATTCCAACATGATATCAGAGAAGGCTTGAATATAATCCAGTTGTAGATCTAGAAGCCTAAAAGGGAGCCATTTTCAGTCTAGAGATAGTTGTCGGACAAACCAAGACCATCAAAAGGTAGGATGACTACCGGAACAAAGATCGATGAGAAGCTAGATGGAGTTGATAACTTCAGGGCCTGGAAGTACAGAGTAACCCTCCTTCTTGAAGAACATGAACAATAAGTTCATTATAAAATAGGTTCAAGAACCTCAAGGAGATGAAGCTAAGGAAAAATATAAGAAGGACACGGTGAGAGCAAAAAGGATTATTGCAAACTCCATTAAGGACCACCTTATCCATCATATATCATCATTATCTTCTCTCAAGCAAATGATGGACACCTTAACTCGTCTGTTTGAGGGAAGTAACATAAATCGAAGAATGACTCTGAGATCTCAGTTGAAGAATGTGAAAATGCAGAACTCAGAAGCCATTCACTCCTACTTCTCAAGAGTGAATCAAATCAAGGAGCAGATAGAAGCCATTTGTGACTCAGTAGAAGGAGAAGAGATGGTGATGACTACCTTGAATGGCCTCCCAAGGTTATGGGATGCATTCATCCAAGGAATTTGTTCAAGAAAGAAGCTTCCCAAGTTCAGTAGGCTTTGGGAAGATTGTAACTAGGAAGAAGCTAGGATAGGTGAGAGAGAAGAAAAGATGGTAGATGAAGATCAAGTCCTAGCCGACCACTCTAGAAAAGGAAAGAACAAGAAGGAACATTCTTTACCTAAGAAGTTTAATATGGGTCAAATAGACAACTCAAAGATTAGATGTTACTGTTGTCAGGAATTGGGACACTTTGTTAGGGATTGCCCCCTCATTATGGAAATTAAGAATAAGAAAGGAAGTAAGAGGCATCAAGATCACACATCTGAAGATGATGAGCCTCCCAAGAAGGTTGCAAAGCAAGATGAATCAAGTGATGAGGATTATTTTCTTATCTAAGCCCTCACATTATCCATTCAAAGGTGTTGGAGAATCTTCCTACAAGTTAAACTCAGGCAAGCCCATGAAGATGAAGGAAGTTCTCTATGTTCCAGGTTTAAAGAAGAATCTTCTCTCAATTTTAGTATTGGACAAGAAAGGATTTAGAGTAGCATTTATTGATGGCCAAGTTCTTATGTGGCCTAGAGGGAAGACCCTTGATGATGCAGTAGTGATTGGAGTTGAAGGAGGAGGACTCTACAAATTAAAAGGACATTCAAACTCTGCAATGGTTCATGATATTGTGAATCCCAGTGAACTATGGCATAGGAGATTTTCTCACCTACACTACAAATCTCTTTCAGTTGTGAGAAAAATAGTGACAAATCTTTTAGAAATCCAAGCAGAACCAGATAGTGTGTGCAAAGGATGTGCACAAGGAAAGAACATGAAGCACTCCTTTCCCAATAGAAATAGCAGAGCCAAAGGATTTTTGGACATCGTGCATTCAGATGTATGTAGACCAATGTTGATAGCTTCACTAAGTGGGTATGTATATTATGTATCTTTCATTGATGATTACTCACGTAAAACTTGGATTGATTTGTTAAAAGAAAAGAATGAAGTTTTTGCAAAATTCAAAGAGTTCAAGGCTCTAGTATAGAACTTGATAGAGCGGAAGATAAAGACCTTGCGATCAAACAAATATGGTTCATAAGAGCGGAAGATAAATAAGAAGTTGAAGCCGTATTCCAACTACATGGCATGCTTGTGTGACATAATGGATGCAGAACCTTCCAGTCATGGAAGAGGAATACCAGTCCATTATGCAGAATGATGTCTAGGATGTGGTTCCTAAACCAAAGGAAAAATATGTGGTGAGTTTGAAATGGATCTACAAGACGAAATACGCAACTGATGGAAGTATTGAAAAATATAAGGCATGATTTGTGGCCCGAGGTCTCTCTCAGAAGGAAGGGATTGACTATGAATAAACTTTTTCTCCCGTATCAAGATATACCTCAGTCAAGACTATACTTTCATTGGCCACTATGAAAAAATGGAAGGTGCAACAGATGGATGTAAAGACAACCTTCTTGAATGGTGAAATAAAAGAGGAAGTTAATGTGGAGCAACCACTTGGATTCGAGACACGTGACAGGGAGACTCATGTGTGCAGATTAAAGAAGGCTTTATATGGATTGAAGCAGGCACCCAGAGCATGGTATGGTAGGATTGAAAATTTTCTAATGATCTTGGGTTTTACCAAGAGCAGTGCAGATCCTAACCTTTACTTTAAGGTTGAGAATGGTGAATCGGTGATTCTACTGTTGTATGTAGATAACATGTTTCTAACAAGTGCAGAAAAGCTCATCACTGAATGTAAGATAAAATTGGCTGCAAATTTTGAGATGAAATATTTAGGAATGATGCACTACTTCTTGGGACTAGAAGTTTGGCAGAGATCAGATAGGATTTTCCGAAAGAAAGGAAACTATGTTGTGGAAATCCTTAAGAGGTTCAAAATGTTGGACTTTAAGGCCATGGTTACCCCGATGGTATCAAATCTTAAGTTGTTGCAGGATACAACTTCAAAGATTGTGAATTCTACCTTATATAGGAAGATAATGGGCTCTTTGATGTATTTGACAAACATAAGATCGGATATATGTTTTGTTGTGAACACCCTGAGTCAGCATTTGGAGTAGCCCAGACAGTTTCATTTGGTTGCAGCAAAACATGTGTTGAGGTACCTTAAGGGTACTCTAGATCATGGTCTCTGGTATAGATCTGACGATGAGTTTGGATTGTATGGATACTCAGATTCAGGTTGGGCCAATAGTATTCCTGACCGAAAGAGCACTTCCAGATATTATTTCAGTCTTGGCTCCAGTATGGTCTCGTGGAGCAGTAGAAAGCAGCCATTTGTGGCACTCAGTACAGCTGAAGTTGAGTATGTGGTAGCATGTGCAGCGAGAAGAGAAGCAATATGGATTCAGAAGTTGTTGTCTAGGTTATTTGGTCTCAGATTGGAGGCGACCTACATTTGGTGTGACAACCAGAGTTGCATGAAGTTGTCAGAGAACCCAGTGTTCAATGACAGGTCGAACCATATCAAGATCAGATACTACTTTATCAGGGATATGGTATAGAGGGGAGCAGTGAGGCTCCAGTTCGTTACTATCGAGGATCAAGTTGCAGATTTGTTCACCAAGCCATTGTCGAGGATGAAGTTCGAGTACTTCAGGGACAAGATTGGTGTGGTCCCTCTTCAGAGGGAGTGACAGGTGGAACTCATCCAACATGAAAAAGGGATAGCACTGAGTATGGAAAAATCTCATCCAGCATCAAAAATGGTTGGCATTGAGTCTGGTGGGTCTCATCCAGCATGAAAAAGGGTTGGCACTGAGACATGAGTGCACATGATCAGGTACTAATGCATCACAGGGAATGGATGTCCTCGAGACATGTTGTAGCTATTGAGAGCTACCCACAGACATTGGTTGCATGGGGTGAGGTCATGTTGCACTATGCATATCCGAGGATGTATAGATTTGCATGTTCAACAATCAATGGATGTGAGCTCGTGTGGTATCAGACTTGGAGTCTGTGTCTAGAAAGAACACCTTCCTAGTTAAGAGGGAGTGTTAACATTTTTGGTGTAACTACGGAATATATTCTTGTATATTTGTTTTAGTCAAACCTTTAAAAGGTTATTATAATTACATTGTACAAGTTGGCTCAACATAAATTATTATATTATTGGTATTTTACTTATAATTGTAAAAAGCCCCATTGTGGCTAGTCGGCCCAGCTTTATGGGTTAGTTGGGTCAATAGTCACGTCTCTTCAAGAGACATTGTTGTGTATAAATAGAGAATAGGTTCCTCTCATTTGGACACACACTCACACACTTCTCTTGTGCATCTTGGAGTGCATAAGAAGGTCTAGCACACAAGTCTTGGAGACTGGTTCTTTTGGTGTTTTGGTCTTGGTCTTTCTTGGAGAGTTATAGCGCATCATTGTACTGGTTGAAGGAATCTATATTAAGGATTTTGGTTTCTGGGTTTTCTCCCCCACGAGGGTTTCCCAGGATAATCTTTGTGTTCTATTGTATCTATGATTGTCTATCTTTCAGTGATCCTACTACAATTGCTACTAGATTAAGTAATTGTAATTGTGTAACTAGAAAATTTAAAATTCCAACACAGGGGGCTTCGTCACGCCTTTGACTCCTAATCCAAAACCACCACTAAATCGTGAGGCTCAATTTCTCGACTTGCCATTAAACCTTTTGGCATAGAAACCAACTCCATGGGGTCTTCTTCAAATTTCACCTTGATTTTCCCTTTCTAGACCCATTCTTTCTTCTAATGAGGTAGGTTGCAATCACTTACCAAATGCCCATAAGAGTGATATCAAAGGAATCTAAATGTAATAACTCAATATCTAAGGCTTAACATGCCCCTCTAATTCAAACAAGTGTTTCTCTCAAAGCTTGATTAGTTGTGGATGTCTTCGCATGAAGAACTCATCTTCCCTTGTCACCTCTTCTATTGGTAGCTTCTTCCACTTGATGAGGTACTTAGTAATTGCTCGATTTCATAGTTGCTTGATCTGTGTTTCAAGGAATTTTTCTGGTTCTAGTATGATTTTCCCTTCTTCATGAATCTCTGGTAAAACAATTTGAACTAGGATCTCGTCACCAATTACCTTCTTTAAGAAAGAAACATGGAAGACTAGATGTACGTGTGAATATGGAGACAACTCATTTGTAAGCCATACTTCCAATCCCCTGCAACACCTTATAGGGACCATCATACTTGGGTGCTAATTTATTGTCCTTTCGTTGCTTGAGGGACATTTGTTTGTGTGGTTGTAGCCTTATAAATTCTCAATACCCCACTTCAAATTCTCTTTCACTATGAGGTTGACCTACTTGTTGTTTCATCTTATTTTCTATTGTAGCCAAGTTGTCCTTCAATAGTTGGAGAACCTCTTGTTGGTGCTCTATGTGGTCCTTCGCTAATTGAACCTTCTCTTTCCTTCTCAAGGGTGATGTGATGGATGGAGGATGATAGCCATAAATGGGGAAATTTTTCATGAAGTATGGAAGGACTTGTTGTACCACCAATAAAAATGTCCTTTAGGTGTCTCTCCAAATACCTTGAAATGATTGCCAATAAATTTTGGAGATCTAGGGGAATAAAAGGATCTAGAAGTTTGAAAATCTAGTGAGCAAAATTATTCAATTACACCATGGTGTCCCTTTATCAATTTTGTCATGATGTTAGAGCTTATCACTTTATAGTGTTTCCCTTGGATACCTTTGAGTTCAATTCCCTTACCTTTCAAGGAAAATCTTATGAGAAGTTCCTCAAAATTAAGAGCCATCATTCCCAATGATTGTAACCATTGGCCCCCTAATACAACATTAGCACCACCCATTTCGATCACAATCATTGGACTATCCAATAAATACTCCCTCATAGTGAGATTAATACTATGGCACTTCTAGAACAATTTATGGTACCTCCATCTACAATCATTACTTAAAACTCTGGTGTTGGATATATGAATCAATTGAGAAGTTTGGCTAATTTGTAATTAATGAAGTTTTGGGTACTACCAAAATCAATCAAATATGTTACCTTTTTCTTTTTTATCCATCCTTTTATATTGAGAGTTTGAGGAGTGTTGATGTCAGCTAATGCATGACAAGATATGGTTGGAGTAGTCTCTTATAGTTTTAGATCTTACATCGATTCTAGTTCTTGGTATTCTTCCTCTTCACAATATATGTAGAATAATTTCCTCTCACCACACTTATGCTCCTTACTATACTTACCATCACAATTTTAACATAGTCCATTTTCTCTTTGTTACCACCCAAACTAGCATCCTTTGTGAGGGTGTTATTGGGGATAAGCACAGCATAGGAAATGCACCACTATCACCTAAGCACAATCTCCCCTTCACTTTAGGCCAACTCTTTGAATCCATTCGGTATCCCAATCCTTGGAAACAACCTGTATATTACAAGTAACTTCCAACTGCATACCTCAACATATGTTAGATAGACTAGTGCCTTAGTAGAAAAACGCATTAAGAATACTCAACCAAGTATTAGGGAAATAACCACTATAATATAATGAGGGTTAGGAGCTAATTGTGAGAGTGTTCAGATCTAAAATAAATATGTTATAGTAGAAAACAAACCAACACCATGATATAACTCTCTAAATGATGAAATAAGTACCTTTTATCGCACAAGAGCGAGATCTTTTTGCACAAATCAAGGACCAATGATATACATGAGTTATCCCTTTATTATATGTTGCAAATTGGACCATATTGTTGTTTTCCAACAATTTTAGAATCTGATATGTGATAATAAGAAGCATAAAAAATGTAGATTTAGGGTGAGGAAAAGTACCCCAAGAGTACCTAAAAGCACTTAGAATGATGAACCTTGGGTACTTTAGCTAGGGAAAAGAATAAACTATGCAAAAAAAACTTAGTAATGATTAAATTGAAGTACACATGAATAATAATACTGAAATTATCTCAAACTTGCAAAAATAGATGGTGAATCCCCTTAGGGTTTCATAAAAAATCTCCAAAATGAAATATAACAATAATGGACCACTAAGGAGATGAGTTTCATCATTAGAATGTGTTATATATTCTTAATAAACAATCTACAAGTTAAATATAATTTAGAGGAGGGTTGGAATGCACCTTTTAAGGTTAAACTCTAGCTTCAGGGTTTCACAGATTCTGATTTATTTCGCTTAAATTTAATTTCTAGAATTAGTAAACACCTTAAATCAGCCACAAAACATTATATATAACCTTGAAACACATTGTCAATGGTGTTGATTTTCCTTCTTAGGGTTAGTAGTTAGCAATGAAGCATAAACCCACTGATGAAAATGTCTAGTAAATGGAAGTAAACCATTAGCTTTGCACTGGATAATGAAATACATATTTTTTACGGTTCGTATATTTTATATTTTTTTGTGTTTTTGTATTTTATACAACACAAAAGAAAAAGACTTGAATTTTCAAGGTTTTTTGGTTGGTTGTTGGGAGTGAAGCTCAAAGCCTTATCTCCACTTAGGTATTATGAGGTCAATAAGTATGCCCCTCTAAGAATTGGTTATCCATGTTTATGGATTAGAATGAGACTAGGGTCACAAGGCTAGTAATCTCTTGTCTAATCAAGACAAACCATAAAAACCAAGGCCCTATAAGAAGGGTTTCCTTGAGGGAATAACCTTCACCGACAAGATCGATAAAAGACTTGTAAATAATACTTAAAGCCCTTTCCAAGGAGTATAGAACTAATCAAGACAAGAGATAAACACTTACCAATTCATTTTAGGGAAGAAGGAAGAGATACAAACCCTAGAGGTCCTCCCTCATAGTAGTTGATAACTCCTCAATGGATCGATCTTGCTAGTTTATGTAGAATCTTTAGCATTCACAAAAGTCTTAGAAAAATATACCAAGAATAATAACCAAGAAAGAAAGAGCTCCAAGAATTGACACCAAGAAACACCAAGTAAAAGATCGTCTATTAATGGCTTCAATCATGATCTCCATCAATTCACAACAATTTGGAATGAGAGAAGTGCCTTTATTTATAGATGAGGCTCACAACTCCTTCCCATTCTTTATTCTCTAAAATAATCCAAAGGAAATAAAATAAAAGCAACTTGTCATCCACATAATTTGGAGACTAAGTCAAATTACAATTATATGATTCTTTGCATGCCAGAAACCCTCATAAAAGGGGATGACCTCCACAAATGTGCTCGAAGAATGCTTAAATAATGTCCATAAATCCTTGAAATATGTCTCCAAAGCATGAGCATGTTCATACATAAGGTAAATGCACCTCCATGAAGCATGGAGTGACCCTCCAAGTGAAAAAAATGGGTCATACAATCCCCAACAACAAGAATGACATCAAGCTTCTAAGAGGGTTTATTTGGCTCCAAGGTACAATGTTCCATCAAAAGTGACTTTGGGAGGCCTCAAGATATGGCAAGGAAGGATCATTGGCCAACCTAGCTCCAACATCCTCCTTCAAGCAAGGGAACGACCTTACCCCAAGTCTAAAAGAGACCTTCTAAGTGGACGACTTATTCCATTTGTTCAACAAGTAATCAAAAGTGTGATCAAAATCCCCTCCACATAGCAAGGTATGAGTGCCATGTAAATCATGTATCGTAGTAGATCCATCTAGGAATGCTCGCATACCTACCCATGACATAAATGCTTGACTTTAGAGAGAGTTACCACCTCCAAGGAGTAGGCAGTCGGAGCAATAAAACCAAGCACCCTGAGAATGGGGACTAAAAGGACATGCTACAATCGTCCACCTGAAGGGATCTGGGTAACCTTTAACCAACACTTGTATATCAAGTCATCCCATCATGGCTACATACAAAGAATTCATCACAATTTGGGCACATTAGAGTGGTCACATATTATGAAGAAATGCAGGGTACACTACAGAGAATATAGGGTGTAATAATTGGCTCCAACTTGGCGACATGTCCTCATCTCGAGAGTGCATGAAAGTTCTAGAATATTCCAGAAACATGTAGACCTGAAAAATTCTCACAAAATGGATATTAAATGAAAGGGAGTGGAAGATATAAGTACCATTTTCCCTTCCTTGAGATAAAAATAAATCCAAGCATGAAATGAAAGGAACACAGTACATAACGTCAACCCTTAGATGATTTCATACAATGTAAGTATCATTTCCTTTTTTCAATAAATACAAAATCCAACACTCAATAAAATGAAACACACAAGTTGCTAAAGTCAGAAAACTTACTATAGTACAAGGATGCATGGAAGGCATCATATTACCTCGATAGAACAATTTCAAAGCTTTCCCATTCACAGGAAAGGGCAACTTCTCACCATCCAAATGACTTAAATAGAAAGAATTGGTACCTACAACTCATGTAAGGACCTAACCAAATACTTTGAAACTTACCATGTTTACTTGCTTTTTCATTTTGTTTGTTCCACAAGAGGATAAGGTCGCCCTTCTGAAAGCTTCATTGACAAGTCTTCTTGTCAAAATTACTCTTTTTCTTTTCATGATTATGTATCGGGTGGTCAAAGGTGTGTCTTCAATTCTCATCAATCTTGATTAATTCATTAATTCTTCCTTGTATTGCATATGAATCGGAGGGCCAAGTAGAATGTCTTGCGAGAGCGATGATTCTTTCTTCATACAATTTTTGCAATTCTTTATGAACAACAGGGACCAACTTTTGTCTCAGCTTTCGTCGAAGTGGACTGGTACATTCCTTCAAGGGTATGGTGTGTTGAATTATATCTCCCATATGGTCCTTCAAAACATCATGGGGGAAAGCAAACATATCCCTGAATTTTTCGACAAGATATTCAATTTCCTTTCTTTCATTTCTTGATATTCCTTCGTTGATTCAACATTGACTTCCTCATATTCATCGACCTTAGTCATATCTTTCTTCTCTTTGTACCTGTCATGTTTTTCGAACAAACATTAAAGAGGTACAAATTTTGTTGGGATCATATTTTCCTTCATTTCTTGCTCTAAACCTTCTTCTCTCCAATTGATCTAGTTCTCAAAAAAAATCTACAAGTTGTTCATGAATCATAAAACCTATGCATCATCATCAAAAACCTGCCATTTGATGAAATTATATGGGACTGATGGTATGAAAAAAACTTCTACTTTTCCATTCTTCATCAAATCATCACAAATCTGTAGCTTTGTAGCGGAGATGGCTATTGCACAAACTTTTGCATTCAAGTTCCTTGGTTTAGCTATCAATGATAAAGTATCAAACCATTCCACGACATCCCATATTACATCTGTTAGAATAATAGGTGTGCTCGTTTCACCATAGACAATATAGCAATATTGTCACCCAACCATAGGCACAAAGGCCACCCCCGAGCACCTTAACCTTAACAGAGAGAATAATTTTGGAAGAAAACCCTAGAACCAATAGCCAACCAAGGTAGAAGACCTCTCTCTAGAGCTAGTGTACCAGGCAGAAAGTGCAAACCATAACCAAAGAGAAATTCCAAGCCAAAATCGAAATGCCAGTTGCAACAACTCCTCTCCAGACTTGCGCACCACTGGTCTTATGCAGTTGTGAGAGTGAGTATGACAAATGAGCTCTAGCGCCCTCTTATTTATAGTCTCCCAAGTGACCTAACTGGCCCGACTTCTAATTCTGGAGGCTAATAACTCAATAATAAATATTCTCTTGAGCCAACTTGTCTCCTAGGGTTATTATCCAACGTTTTAGGGTTTCTCTTGCTTCTCGAAATATTCTAGTCTCATCAGGGTTACATGTAGAGGTTAATACCTCCCGTAGCTACCATAATATCAACAACATCCATGTACATTTTTAATCTTTCATTTGTAAAGGCAAAAATACCTTTCACTTGGGAAACAACTAGGTCGTAATCACTAATAATTTTCAAAATCTTAATTCCAAGATCTTTAGCTAAATTCAAACCAAGTAAAAATGCTTCATATTCAACTACATTGTTAGTTCCTTAAAATTCCAAGCGAAAATCATAACATGAAACATTACCTTCAGGGGAAGTGAAAACAATACCTACACCCATATCTGCTTGGTATTTTTCGCCGTCAAAGATCATCTTCCACGGGTTGACTTCTACTTGGGGAGCTAATGATATTGTAAACACAGTGCAATATCCAAGCTCTTCTTCAAAGCAAACCACTTCATTTTTGAGGTCCCAAGGATCCTCCACATGATATTTCCTCATTGGCTCTCTATGTAAGATGATTGGCAAACCCTAAAAGTTTGGAATAATGACATATGATAAATCCATCTAAATATTACCTCCAAGGTCAGTGGCCCACTTCTTGGATAGAAGCATTCCCCAAGCATCAGGAACATCGATGACTACTACATTCATCACTAAGCAAATGTCTTGATGAGCGGCCATGCAAACTTGAAGGTCCTTGATTAATCCACACACTTTGACTTCCATGGATTCCATGACACAATCATTTATGTACAACCTTGAAGTTTTCAATCCCAAACATTCCATAACCTTGAGAGACATCACATTGGTTGGGGCTCTGGAGTCCAACATACAGTTGTGCAAGAACAAGTCTTCCACTATCAATTATATGAAAAATGGTTGGTTTTTCGGATTGTTGCTTCTTTTGTGCATGGTTTGGAGAATAATAGGGACATATTCACTCTCATTCACAAGATGAGTTGCTTGACTTGTTGATTATTCATGGAAGGGATCTTTGTTAGCTTGACAATAAGAATGGGCATCTTGGCATTGCTAAACCATCCTATTACATCTAGCTTCATCTTGGGAGAACTTCTTTTGAAGAATTACTTCGTGGTATTTCTATGATGGGTGATTGGCCTTGCAACTTGATTATCCTTCTTTGGAGGCTCGAAAGGTCCCAACTAATCTTGTGGAGGATTATTCCTCTGCCTTTGATAGAATGCAACTCTTGTTTCAAGTAGTTGATTTATCTCTTCTTGGGAAGGCATCTTCCTAAATATTATGTCTACTCTTTCTTCTTCATCCTCCTTTGGTTGCCAATTATGATAGTCATGTCCATCAAAAAAATTGTTGCAATTATCCAAAGGTGGATTGTTACTCTGGCGACTTGATTGATATATCTTATGGTAGAAAGCAAAAGTCTTATCATCATGGAAACTTTGGCAAGCCTTGCAAAAATAAGGATGTCCATCCCCTACCATGTTGGTGGGTTCCAATGATATAGGAGGTCTCTAATTTGGTGGTGGACCTTTGTATCCAACACCATGATATCACTCTCTAAATGAAGAAATAAGTACCTTTTACCACACAAGAGAGGAATATTTTTGCACAAATAAAGGAACAATGATATACCTGAGTTATCCCTTGATTATATGTTGCAAATTGGACTAGCTTGTTGCTGTCCAACAATTCCAAAGTCTAATATATGATTAAAAAACACAGAAAATGCATATTTTGGTTTAGGAAAAGTACCCAAGAGTGCCTAAAAGTGCTTAGAATATTGAACCTTGGGTACTTTAGCTAGGGAAATGAATAAACTATGAAAAAACAACCTAGTAATGATTAGATTCAAGTACAAATGAATAATAACAATGAAATTAGCTCAAACTTGCAAAAATAGATGGCAAATCCTCCTAGGGTTTCACCAAAAATCTCCAAAATGAAATATAACAAAAAATGAACAACTTAGGAGATGAGTTTCACCGTTAGAATGTGTTAGATATTCTTTATAAACAATCCACAAGTAAAATATAAGCTAGAGTAGGGTTAGAATGCATATTTTAGGGTTAAACCCTAGCTTTAGGGTTTCACAGATTGTGATTTCTTTTGTTGTAATTTAATTTACAGAATTAGCAAACACCTTAAATAAGCCACAAAACGTTAGATATAACCTTGAAACACATTGGCAATGGAGTCGATTTTCCTTCTTGGGTTTAGAAATTAGGAATGAAGCATAAACCCACATATGAAAATGTCTAGAAAATGAAAATAACCATTAACTTTGCACTAGACATTGAAATAAAAAAAAAATATGGTTTATATCTTATATGTTTTTTGTGTTTTTGAATTTTATATGACATAAAAGAAAAAAGAGTTTAATTTTTAGGGTTTTGTGGTTGGTTGTTGGGAGTGAAGCTCAAAGCCTTGTCTCCACTTAGGGCTTATGGGGTCAAGAAGTATGCCCCTCTAAGAATTTATTATCCATGTTTATGGATTAGAATGAGACTAGGGCCACAAGGATAGTAGTCTCTTGTCCAATCAAGACATACCATGAAAACCAAGGCCCTACAAG
>SNQJ01S0064439.1:0-18814 GCA_010110895.2 Picea sitchensis
GGATTCTATGATGTGGCTCAGTTTGGTTGATTTGGTTGATAGAGTGAGCAACACTCTTGTGATTCAGTAGTGACATGATTGCTATGGTATACTAGCTATTTATACATGATTGAGATAGCATTCATATTGATTTGATGTGGAGCATGGGCAAGCTATTGGAGAGATTGTATGTGTTGTGACTGGATGTGGGTCAATTTTGACAATGGAAGACAGAAGGGTTCTAAGCATATGAATAAAAGCAAAACCCTAGTTGCTTAGAAGCAAACACTTGTTGCATTATACACTGGCCGCGTTCACACGTGGGTTGTAGTGAGCTAGGGTGCGTTCACACGCGGGCTGCACTACTGATAGGTTGCGTACCTGTTGACAGATTGATATCTGTTGAGGATTGTTGCCTCATCTCAGTTGGTGCTGAGAATGTAAGCTGAGTCTTGCATATAGAGCTGGTGCTCCTGTAGAGTTGTACTCTATTCAGTTGTTGCTGATAAACCCAAGGATTGTAGTCCGTAATAAAAAAAAAATTGTACATACATCTTGTGTTCTTTGTGTTCATTGTGATGATGACTTGTTGATGATATATTTCTGATATATGTTGCTGATATGTGCCTACATCTAACTGGTTATAAATGACAACAATGGGTAATGAATAAATGTTGAATGCTAATTGTTGATTTTGTGCAAGAGGGAAGTTTTGGGAAAAAGAGCCCCACACTCATTCACCCCCCCTCTAAGTGTGGTAGGTGTGTCCAACAGGTCCCACCTACTAGTATTATTTAGCTTTTATAATAATAGGCTTTAGCAATACTTTGCGGGCAAAACTTCGTTGACAATTTTTAATCGTCAACAAATTGGCGACTCCACATGAAAATTTGTTTCCAACAATTTTAGAACTCAGAACTCGTGGTTTCAAAGACCAAGAACAATAATTTTAGAAGACGTAACCAAAATAGTTATGCAACAGGGGGAAGTGAGTGCATTTAATGGAAAAAATGTCTGGGAATTTGGGAATAACTTAAGAAAAATGTTAAGTATGAGGGGGTTTACTCCTATATGCACAATTATTCATCCAGAATCGGTTCTTCTCTCAAGGAGAAAAAATGATGGTTCTTCTCTTTTATTTCTCAATGGATGAAGAAAGGGAAAGAAGAAGAGGGAAATAATCAATTTCTTTACAAGACAACAATGAAAATATATAACAATTTCAAGGGTCCTTCAGAGGAGACATTATAAGTGATGTGTAAGATTGATTGTTATTGACTAACAATGCTTCACAGGAGTGTCACTATGGTAGAATTGATCCAACATTCTATCTTGACCAAACACTAAAAGATGATAAAGACAAAAATCGCAACAGAAGTAATAATGCAGAAATTAAAACAACAGTAAAATACTCAATTTGAAAAATAACAAGGAGAGAAAACTTTAACTTAGAAGGCATAAATCAAGGTACTGTAAGCGTATAAAAAAAACACAAAAATTGAAAGCATAGCTAGGCTACTAGTATACAACAAAATCCAGATAGCATCAGAACTTTTCATGTTGGTTCCCCGCAATATTTCAAGCGAGGACTGTCAGTGCTGTAGGGGAACAATTGCTCCTGTAATTTTTTTGAGATATAAGAACTAGTATCCAAGACAAAAACAATTTGGAAAGGACCGATCACCTGGAAATCTGATGTAATCATCGTTCCCTTGACACGCACAGTTAGCTCATCAAGATAGAGATGGAGACTGACCAATTCATCGAGAGTCGTGTGCATAGTTTTTTTCAAAGTAGTACATGTATCAAGTAAGCTAAACATACGACATTTGTGAGGCATGGTATTGCAATTAGTAATGAAAGTGGTTTTGTGAACATTTTCCCCTTTTGCTTTGATTTTATTGTAACCAAACAAACTGTCAAGTAAGGGTCTTAACTGTGACTCCACAACCTGTTGCAAAAACATTTCTATACTAAGAGGGGAAAGGGATTTCTCAGAATCGTTTGCCTAAAAGTTCAAAGACAAATACAAGTTTTGATATTATTAGTGGTCCTTGAGGCCAATTCCCAGATTGAGACCCATACAGGGTGGGCTGAAAATAACCTTCTAGCCCTTAAGAAATCTCTCAAATCCCTTCAAAAGGGTGCTTTCAGTGCAGAGTTAACAAATTCTTGTTTTTGCCTAGCTAGTTTCATAATATGCTGAACAAGACCAGGATCAAAACCACGAAGATCCTCATAAGACCAAACAAAAACCTTTTGAGATTCACCAAGTAGTTCGGTGGACCTCATCTCTTCTTTACCATAACATTGGACCTTTATTTTAACATTGGTTGAAGGTTCAAATGTCCTAATGTTCGGGAGGATGGTTTCAATCACCTTCCTCTGTAACTCCTCTTCTTTTTGTTTTTCCTTATTGCCTACAACACTCAAAGAAAATGAACTCTCAAGAGGAGTCAACCCCTCAGGAATCTTATTATTTTCTACAGATATAATCTCCTCGGGCTCAAGAGGTTCATTTTGAATGACAACACAATTGCTCTCATCGTTAGGCATGGCCTCCCAAAATCCTTCATTTTCAGAAATGTATGGATGATGCAGAGATTGGAAAGCACAATCAGGCCAACGAGGCAAGAGTTGTTGAGTAGGAGAGGCTGCAAAGACAATTAACCGATCGGCTATTGAATTCAACTCCTTCTTAACAAGAGTGATGTTGAAAGATATAGGGTTCAAGACAAGTGCCCAAACAGTTTGGGAGTATTGTTCCATCAGCTTGTCACTAGGAGAGCATGTCTTACGTATCAGATTCACAACAAGCTCAAAATTTCCGAAAACTGAAAGGTGACTACAACCAAGATTAAGGGCGTTCTCAATGCCTAACAACAAAGCTTCGAATTCAACGACATTGTTTGAACAAGCAAACTCCAACCTGTATGACAGATTATGAATCTTTCTTGCAGGGGAAACCAAGATAATACCATCCCCGTTACCTTCGTTAGAGTGTGAACCATCAAAGTGCATACGCCATAATTCATCATTTGAATCAATTCCTTCCAGAGGAATATTATCCTCTTCAGCAAAGATGGAATACACTCCTACACCTTCTTCTATATAGTTTATGCTAGATTGCGGAACACTCTCTATGCAGGGTGAAATTCTTCCTTTTCTAAGGACTATAATATTCTTACCATTCCGAGGAACGGATAAATGCGTCCCGTCGAGTGAGAGGTATCCACCTGTTAGGTCTTGCCAATCTCTTCCCAAGATAATTTAATAATTGCTCACAAGCATATCAATCACGTGAATCCTGAGGGTTGTCCTTATCTCAGGATGAGTGCATAAAACCAAGGTTACATCTTTAATATCGCCTATGGTTGTCTGTTGTAGACTATTATAGGAGAGAATGCTTCTGGAATTTTAGTTTGTACATGACAAGCCTAGCTCTTCCATAATAATCTTCAACATGACTCTTGGGCCTGAACCACCATCAATGAGGCAACAATGGGAAATCTTACCCATGATCTTTACAGAAATATAAAAATGAGGATTTTTTTATAGGGTATCTAAAGTTATGTACACCTACTTTATTTACAGAAGAATCCTCTTTGTCTACCTCTTTGGAAAGATTGGCTACAACATAAGCTTTTCCTTCCATGAATTGTTTTAGATGCATCTGTTGTTCAGGGACAACAACCATGTCTAGGAGGGTTGCATCTGCTTTGATGTTGGCCAATTGATTCAAGATATTGTATATGAAAGAGGGAGGAGGGGGAGTGATTCTTTGACTCTCAGGAATTTTAGGAACCTGGGGCGTAGCAATGGTTGAGGATGAGCCTGGGCTAGAAAAACTTCAAGGAAGATCAAATTTACCCTTGGGATCATAGGCTTTGCTCCTAGTGTTGATGACCATGACATCCTCTGGTTATATAAAGTCTAGGACAATGATACGAGCTTCTTTTCTTTTACCAAAGATCTTATCTCTGGCACTCTTCTTTACCTCACATGTGGTTTCTTCATGGTGCTCCTTGCAAAAGTTACACCAACTCCGAGGCAGGATAGCCTTAGGCTGAAAATTGTTTTCAACCGGATTTCTAAAAGGGGGTGCAAAAGAGAATGAAGCTCCAAGGGTGAGAGGGGAGACAATACCCTTCCACTCAAATGCTATCATACGATTGTTCATATCTTGTACTAGCTGTAAGAGAGCGGACATATCTGTCTGTCTAAATGATTCTCCCTAGGGTAGACCAATTCGTTCAAGCTGTTCTTCATACTCCGAGCAAGTGTGCAGGGAGGAACCGAGATTATCAATGGCTTTTTCATCAAGCCTATGACGATAGGGAGAAGGCAATGCATTTTAATAATTCATGAAAGCGGCTTGGTTTTGCGGGAGGATAAGTTCGGGGATTTGATTGTATAACTTGGTGAAACGCAAGTTGAAAGACTTGATGGTCTCACCATCTTTATAAGTGATTTTATTGTATTCCCTCAACTTCTCGGCATGACTTTTGGATTGTCCATAAGCGGATCGGAACCAATAGATTAACTCCTCCCAAGTAGACGAGATTTTAGGAGGGAGGTCAAAGAAATCGGCTGCAACCTTCCTTTCCAAGGAATTGACAAACAAGCGCATGCAGGTGCCATTGTCGTTGGTCCCTATGTTATGACAAGCATTAGAAAATGCTACTAGGTGTTTGTTAGTACTGACAGTGTTATTTCCTGAAAACCTAGGCAAGTGCTCTTTAAACTTCAGAAGTGGGCAAGTAAAAGGTGCTAGGTTAAGAGGAGAGGAAACATGCCATGGTGTGGTTGTGGCATCCTCTTCGAACTGAAAAAGTCCATACCTTTTGATGACTTTGGTGAGCTTTGTGGTAGATTGGACAGGGATATGGTGGCTATATAAGCTACCAATCACTGATGACGATGAAGATTGAGAAGATGGAGCACTTCCAGTGCCACCACTAGATATCATCCTGTGGATAATAGGTGAGGGAAAGATAGACGGACTGGATGAATCAGATAAAGTTCTCCTTAGAGCACTTTGTTGGGCAGATAACACAACGTTTATCCTTCCTATTTCAACAATAGGATTGATTTCAGGTGACAAGCCTCTTTTTCTTCTAGAAGCACGAGAATCTAAGGACATGAAAGAAAAGCCAAAACTTGAAGAAACAAAGGGTTATTGCTGATTTCTAGGCTGTCTACGTCTAGCTTCCAATTGTTCTTGAGCACTAATATCTCGTTCAATTGCTGCCCAAGAATGGTTAAGTTTAGCACGAGTATTGGCAGTGTCTAGAATGGTGTTAAACATGTTCAAAGCAATGATGGTCTGTTCTTGAAGACCGGGCTCGATATTGGGATGCCTTGCAACATGAACAATTATTAATAGCAAAACAATCAAAGAATCAATTTCAGAAAAAGAAAAATGTATCGATGAAAATCGAGTATAAAAAATTAACCAGAGAGATATCGAAGATCTCCCCAATATGGTCGCCAAATAAATGTTGAGGAAAAGATATGAATTGATCTTACTCAAGCATTTTCAGACTTTACTTGGCTAAAGAAAAGTAAATGGGAATATCACCCTCTGTTTATAGCCAACAAAAATAACATCCTAACTCACAAGTATTAATTACGAGTGCTTAGGCTAGTCTTTTATCAACAAAAAACTTGCTAGAAATTTACTTTTTATGTAATTTTCTGAATAGAACAGTTGTTGAAATAAATGTAAGAACAGAAGTAAAGACACCAAGATGATAACCAAGATAGATGAGAAATAAAACAACCCTTTATTTCATTCCAATTCACTAAATAGTCATTTTCTTTACAAAATCTCATATAGAAATCTTGGACCAAAGTCAAACTTAGACCCCGATGGAACATACAAAAGGACCTCTGACAGAAAACCAAAACTGAATTCTAAAAGCTGCATCAGCTTGTTGCCCACTCAACTTTGCACAATAGCCTTTATTAGTCATTAATTCACAAATAGACAAGCCTACACAGACTATCAAAGATAGATCAACACCTTTGAAGAACAAGTGTCTGAATGATTTGATTCAGCCCTGAATATTGCTATCTACAATAAGACTTTGCTATCATAAAAGATAATTAGGTTGTGATGAATATATGAATGAATGAAAACTGAATTATCTCAACATAAACTCAAAGATCAAACCTTAGCACACTTCTGTTTCTATCCTCCCCCTTATTCCTCCTTTTCCTTTTGCTTTTAACAAATTAAAATTGGTTGAAGAAGTTGAACCAATTCATTAGTTAAGTTAATTAAAAGACTCAACTAACTTTAGTTAGGGGGAAAATAATAATTATAATAAGGATCATAAATAAATAATAACTAGTAGGTGGGACCCCTTGTGACTCCCTTTAGTTCATAACAACCATAACAATCATAAAATAACCATTAGTTAAGCAAAACATACCTCCTTGTGCCTCCCATCAACATATTTACTCTTGACATTTTAAACTTATGAAATTTGAAATTATTTCAAAAATAATACTCATATATCCAAAATAAACATGTTGTCCAAAGATCCCTGAAGTCAACTGTCATAAACAATAGATATAATAAAAACTCAAAAACCATATTTCCCAGTCTGTGATGTAACACTTCCTTGATTGCTGCTGTCACCTCTTGATTTTCCTGAGTTTTCCTTTGGCTGTGCAGAGCCCTTAGGCTTAATCTCACTGATCACGTGGGAACAATCATCCCTCAAATGCATCCGGGAAGACACAGATTTGTCAGAGTCATTGGAGGGTGAGGAAGGGGAATCAATGGATTTTCCTTTAACAAGTGCATGGTGGGCTTTAGTCTTCAATATCTTGCTAGCATGGGAGGATTGCACTGGTGAGTGGTCAGGGGCAGCTTGGGCAATGGGGTTAGCCGACGGAGGAGGAGGCAAAGACAAGTTGGGCCAACCACGATGTTGGGAGACTGCCGGGTGGGAAATCTCCTGCCATCCATAATTTTCAGCGAGTTCGGGTTGTAATGAAATATGAGGAGGTACAGGGATACGGGGGGCTTGCGGGGTTTGGAAAGGAGGCCTTTCAGGCCTAGGTCGAACTAGTCCCTGCCCAATCCAATTAAAGAATCCGGCATGAAACATTTGTCCAAGCTCTTCTGAATCAATGTCAAAATGTATAGAGAACCTGGGCTTTCTTGGGCCTCGGTTCCAGTTACCTCTACCTCTGTTTCCTCGGCCTTGGCTTCCTCGACTGAAAAAAAAAACTCATCCTGCATGTGTAATCGATTAAAAAATAGTCTTTTAAATAACTATGTATGCCAACTCTTAAAAATATAAAATAGATTTGGCTCAGAATGCATCAAACTCATGCAATCCAATCCATACAAATTGTTTTACTGTTAATCAACGAGCAGGGGGGTGAAAAAGGGTTCAGGGATACATGAGGGGTTTGTATTGAGAGAAAATATTACATAATGAAAGGGGAGAAGACATGGTCACTTCTCAATGACAACAACAATCAACTGTAAAACAAACCAATAAAATTGCACTGCAATCCACACAAGACACTACCATTTTCATCCATTTTAACACATGAATTCTCTTGACTGTAATTAATTTCAGAACAGGGAGTGAAAAAATGAAATGGGGAGGTGATGGGATTTGTAATTAGCGGAAAATGAAATCATGGAAGGGAAGAAAGACTATTACTGTTCATGAGATTAATTAAGTGATCCATAAACATGCTGCGAAGAAGATGCATCAACCATCCACAATTTCTATGCAATTTAACTAATTCACTGTTCATAAAATATCCAACACAGAGCTACCGTGAGACAATATGTATTCCACACGATTTGTAAGAGGTTCTGTTTCATTCACCCACCTACTTTGCATTTTATAACAATTTTCGCATAGTACTCATTTCCATTATCTAAACTATCAAAATCAACCACTGCCCATGCATTTCTTCAATCAATAATAATACCCAAAAGTCATGTTTTCAAATTAACAATGAAGTCACTATTACTGCAATCGGGCCCATCCTTTAAATGCAATGACATTCGTTGAACATAAATGACAGTAACAAAAAATAATCAAGACTGGAATACAATCCACAGTCACCATTTAGACACAAGCTATGCATAGGGTAATTTTTCCTAGGCAATGTAGTTCTGCAACTGTAAAAAAAAACCAATTCAATGTGACTTAAAATCTAGGCCAAGTATTGAACACGACTGTCATCAACAACATGCCTGCTTTAACCATTGATCGATTGCAATAAATAACATGCCTAAAACTCTGTGGGTATCCCCGAGTATGAAAAACAAGCTATCCATACCACACACAGTCTCAACTAACAAAACGCCACGGTGCAACATTTCCACTTAATACAACAACACACAAATACTATAATAGCTCAACATATCGTGCTGAGTCATCGATTTAATATAAGATTGCTTCGATTTAGTCACACTGTGATCGACCATACTGTGCACACTCATGCTTATTCAACCAAAAAACACAAGGATGCAGTGGATATACTTTCTACAGTTATCCAGTTCAATAGTCATTCGACCCCAAAGAAAACCATAGTTACCATGACCATTATCTATTTTGCAACCACACAACACGACATGCGTGAGCAACACCAAGCATTTGTAACCAATGCCAACTAATATCCGAAAATTATTAGTGCAAATACTAGTGACTGTATATCGACCAAACAATTCGCCACTGTTGTAGAAAATCAATCAACTGAACAAGCTGTTTTAGCTATTCATACCCACACATCCATTCGAATTGGGGCAACGTCCCTCTCCATTAAACAATACTGAGTTATCAAACATAAGGAGAGTGACTGTGTAACTTGAGTCGTGCAGATAACAAACATGGTTTACCAACGTTATACAGAGGCAATAACTAAATTCCAAACCAACACGACTGTCATATAGCCAACTGGACGAGTCTGTACTAAAAACTAGTCGGCAATATACAACCATCCAACAATCAAGTGGTGAAACCAACAGGCCATGCTGGTGTTCCATGTCAACCCTCAGACCTGTGGAGTTAAAGGTTTGCACTGTGACTAACACATGGAAGCTAGAGCCAACTTCCTTCAATGTTGAAAAACCTCGATATCAACAATGCATACACAGAGGGAACCACAAATTATTTGCGGATAGATAACATGTTCTGAGACAGGAGGGCTACCACAGAGGAGCGAGGCTCCAACCCGATCGATAGTGATGCTTAACGCACGCAGGGTGTAACCCTTGTGTCTATTAAACCAACCACAACACTGAAGTGATGAGAAAGCCGAGTAAGAACATGAGATCCCATTTCATGGCCTTTAGTAATGAAGTCAACCATTTCCCAAATGAACAAAACACAGTGATGAAGAGTTCCTTCAGCCATTAAACCCATAAAAACCAGAGACTGGACAAGTGATGCACACGCGTGGGGACAACCAACCAAGCAAACCAAAAAAAGCTTCCAAATAAACTAGCAAGATCACAAAGAGCCCCTATGGTTGCTAGCACCCATGGCGACCCAATAAAACTATGAATCCAAGACTATTGCAGAAGAATCATCACGCTTCATTCCAAGAACACAATTTTACACAGTAGCAACCTTAAGGAAAACACAAACCGATACACCCGAGCCAATAATTATTTCATAACCAGAGTAAAATCATGAATGGCCCCMAAAAAAGACATACCTGTAATCAAATTCCTTAAACCAAGAGCTGGCAGAGCGGTTCATTCYTGTTGAAATTTTGGAGCATAACCACAACCAAGACTGAACAATAGCTCGACTAGGGTGGTGGCTAACGGGAGGAGTAAATGTGACGTGCAGTAAWTGCACGTCGCCTCCACTCACAATTCATTAATTCAACAGTACATGCCAATGAGCCCTCTATTAACACCATTAATCAAATCATGTATCGAAACCAACACCATATTACGAAGCTAAATCACATAACCATTAGTGTCCATCACTTTGTCAAAATGAGCCACCCCTATTTTGTCCATCTTATTCATATTTCCAATATAACTCAATTTAAAACACACAACCATTACCACTATTACCCTGCCAATATGCGCCACCAACATTTCAAACCATATGCGTATTTACCATATAATTCAATCACAATTGCATAACCATTCACTTGCTAGCTAGGATTTAACCATAGTTGTTAAGTATTTTATGGACGTAGTATAGTATGTAGGATAACTTTAAAATCTTCCTCTTGCAATTGTTTCTCACTTCTTTTAAGTTATTCACATGTGATATTGCAGAACTAGGTCCTCTTCCTTTGCATTTGTTCTAATATTTTGCCTCTCTCAAAACTGCCCTTCATGTAATTTTACTGATATGTTTGTTATGCAGGTGTGATAAGAGCAAACAACAATGATATTAAAGAATAACATAGGCGGTAGTAACATAAGGAATCAACACTTCATAAGCTCAATTCATAATCAATAACAACAAGATCTTCATCAACCATGTGAGCCATGTCGCATATCATCTCAACCTCAAAATGAACAAATCCGCTCTCCAATAGTTCAAGGGTGTCCCACCTACTAGTATTATTTAGTTTTTATAATAATAGTCTTTAGCAATACTTTGCGGGAAAAAATTCGTTGACAATTTTTATTCGTCAACATTCATGTTCCAGGAATGAGACCAAATATTCTTTATATATGCTGTGTCACTCACACCAACAAAAACATGGAGTTTTGGTTAGATTGATAGGTTATCAAGAACATGAATAATGGTTTTAAAATCATTGCTTTCAACTATTTTGATGAATTCAACCATACCCATCTAAGTTGGGGAAACCTTTATGTCGTTCGAAATGAAGTGGATTTACTGTGATGTTGCCAACGCCAACAACACCACCAAACTATGGAATCAATGCTTGGGTTATACACCCTTTGGGACCTTGCGTTATATGATTTTTCTAAGGATGTTAGGTAACCTTCCACAAATTGAACGACCTAGTGGTGTTTGTGAAGGATATATGCCAAGAGAATACCATCATGAGTCATTTTCTTAACGATTTAGTGGGACAAGCTTCTCGCCCTCTTGAGCTAGTTTATAGTGATATTTGCAGACCTATGACCACTCCACTTGATGGAGATAAATATCTCCTCACTTTCATTGATGATTTCTTTCGCTTTATTTGGATATATTCTATTTAACCAAAGGTGAAGCATTTGAGACATTCAAGGAATTTAATTCGTTGGTGGAAAATCACAACAATCACAAGATCAAATCTATAAGGATTAATCATGGAGATGAACACTTTGGTGATGAATTTTGTCCATTTCTCTCATCTCATGACATTGTTTTGTAGAAGCCATTGTCTTAGCAAGATGAAGTAGTGCATCGAAGGAGTAGAGATATTGTAGAAATGGCTCATTGTATGTTTCTTTCTTAACAGATGGAACTTAAATTTTTGAGGGAAATAGTCTTGTAGGTAGCTCATATCATCAATCAGATGCCTACTTGAGATGTTCATAATATGACTCCTTTTAAGAAATGGTATGGTTACAAACCCTCAATTTTACATTTCAAAATATTTGGATCACATGCATGGGCTCATATTCCCAAATAAAAGTGAAAGAAGTTGTAACTTACAAGTCAAAATTGAACTATGGTGGGCTACAATGAAACATCCAAGACATATGGCCTATATGATCCTTCCACCAACAATGTGATTGAATGGAGGGATGTTGTCTTTGATGAGATTCTTTCCCATGGTCTACTAGGATCCCATCCCACACTTATTGTAGAAGATTCGTCTCCAATGGTCTCAATTGATCTCTTGTTTTTATGTCTTGATGACGACTCTTCTTTTTGAGTGTTTCTTTTAGCACCACCTCAGTAGTGACTCCCATGAGGCCCATGTTGATGACTTGTTTGGTACGACTTGAACTGAAGACTCTTCTACTTTGGTTGCTCCATACAATCTTTTATCAGTTGAGTAACTCCATATCAATGTTACCATCAAGCCCTATGTGTTCGCCTACCTCTGGCTAGGTCACAACCAATGTCTGAGTGGGATATATCTACTCTTCAATATGTTTCACTCCTTCCTCCTCAAGGAGAATTGGTATGACAACAAAATCCCCTTGTTTCATGAGCTCTTGTCTCTAAGGCTAATGTATATCCTACTACTTACACTCAAGAAAAAGGCTCTCCATGATGGAAGGATGTTATCATTGTTGATTATGATGCCCCAATGATAAATCACACTTGGGACCTAGTCCCTTTACTCAAAGTTAAGAATATGGTTGATTGTAAATGGGTTTATAAAACCAAGTATGATGTAGAAAAAAATACTCTAGAAGCATAAAACTTATCTTGTTATTGAAGGCTTCTCCTAGAAACAGGGCATTGACTATTCAAAGACATTTTCTTTAGTGGCTCATATGGACTCAATTCAGAGGATTCTATCTTTAATTTCTTAATTGAATTGGAAGTTCATCATATGGATGTCGAGAGTGATTTTCTCCATGAAGATCTCTAAGGAGAGATTTATATGAAACAATCATACAAAATGGTCAGGTTCCCTTGGTTTGTAAGATTAGTAAATCTCTATATGGTTTTAAGCAAGCAACTCATGCTTGGTATGAACAAATTCACAATTTCTTTATCAATTGTGGCTTCTCTTGTTGTGAGGTCGAGCATGATATTTATATTCACTGTCAAATATGGAAACACCCTTATCATTGTGCTATATGTGGATGATCTCCTTTTTACTAGGCATTCCACATCCATAATCAATGACATAAACAACAACTTAAAGACTCTTTTGAGTTGATTGATTTAATGCTACTTCGTTCTTTTTTAAGACTTAACTGTTCTCAAACCTTTGCTAGGGTTTTCCTTTCTCAGCCTCGATATACCTCAAATTACTTGTAGTTATTTGGGATGGAATATTGTGAGCCAATGCATACTCTTATTTCTCCAGGGATGAAGTTTCAGGCCAAATTCCCTTCATTAATATTTGACGTATCACTTTATCAATCTCTAGTTCACATTGTGCTTTATCTTATACTTTCTTGGCAAGATATATCCTTTACAGTTGGTATGTGTTACCACTACATGTAGTTGCCTCCTAAGAGTCCTTGTAAGCTGTAAAGCATATCTTGCAATATCTTAAGGGCACCCCTCACATGGGAAAATTTTACTTAGATGGCATTGACATTTGTCTCCTTGGTTTTTTTGATGACCATTGGGCTAGTGATTTTGATGAGTGACACTCTACCTTGGGATACTTGTTCTCTCTTGGTTTTGTACTGATTTGTTGGTGTTTCAAGAGGCAACAGATTGTGGGTCTCTCCAACTGAATATGCTATTGTAGCTCATGCTTGGAATCATCTTGCTAGGATATAGACGATACTCGATCAATTAGCTCTGGCTCAATGACCTCCTTCCACCTTTTTCATAATCCAATGAATCAACATAAGTCTAAGCACATTGAGATTTTGATACATTACATTCGTCAAATCCATGCTTGAGGACAATTTGTGCTAGTATGTTCCTTCTGCATATCAACTTGTTTATATCTTTCCCAAAGATCTTATAGAGCCCATCGAAGCCAACCTTTAGAGATACATATTAGTATAAGATAGTTGCAACTAAGGGGGGAAACATGATGTATTGTGATGTTTTTTCTCCAAGGACATGTGTCAATCCATTGTTATATCTTGGAGCCTACATATAGGTACTTAACTAACCTTTCCATAGTTGACTAGGTTAGCATAGAGTGGGTGAAAAATAAAAAAGAACAAGTGAATGTTGAAATTTAATAAATTTAAAAGGAAAAATAAGATTAGTTTGTCTATTTTGGGTATTGCACAAAGAAAAGGAAAATGGGCGAGCGCCCTTAACCTAAAAATAAAAATAAAATGGGCAAGCGCCCTTAACCTAAAGGATGTGTATAAATAAAAAGATAAACTCTTCATTTGTATCATCTCATTCAAGTGAATTCATCCATTCTTTGCTTTAGTGCATCTTTGAACAATTTGCTCTATTTCTGGTATTTCTATTTATGTGGTTGAGTTTTCTTGGACTAAGATATCATATGTGAACATATTTCTTGTGATCTATATTGTGTGGTGTTATAAATCTTCTGGTTTGATAATTGGATTAAAGTTTGTTGAAAAGATCACCATAGACCTACTATTTTCTTATGATTTCAACAATTGCATGGTAAAAATGGTGTAATTTTTGCATGGAAGGACATGACTGAGTGTACTATTTAAATAAAAGTAACATACATGTCATGAGAAGGTTGTGATTGAATGGTGGAATTATGCATGTTTGTGAACATTTCAAAGACAACTTTGTTGATTGATGATGAATAATTTTCCTATTGGAACTAGTTAGCCACACAAAAAGTTCCTTGATAGGCCATTAGTGTAGATCTTGTGAAGTCATAGTTACAACCTTTTCTGAGGTGTTGCGTGATGTGGTCATTTAGATGACCTGGGATGAATCTAAAAGGACCTAAATTTTGGTGCTTGTTCAGGGTATTGGATATCTCTTGTGAAAGGTTTATTTTAGGCATACAATATTAGTGTTTTGTCCCATCGTTTCTTGAAATCATTCTCAATTTTGTAAGTATTTAGGTAATGCATTCTATTTATCGTGTTTTTTCTATAATTGTAAGAAATTTGTGTTCAATGTTGAGGTTGATACTTAGTGTAGTTATAAATGTTTGTAAGAATTTACAATTGAAAAGTCAGTGCTTGGCTTATCCATGAATAATGGGTGTTTGTGATCCCCCCCAAACAAAGAGTGGTTTAATTTCCAACCCTAGGTGACTATTGTCCTTATGATCTAAATTAAACAAATAAATTTGAATTTAATTAACATAGAAATTAATTTCAAACCATAGCATCAGACAACACACAATAGTTGGAAACGTAAATAGGGGAAGCATAAAACAATTTCACACATACATAGGTAATTTCTCCTTCAAAACCAACTTTTCATTCCTTATTCAAAGCTTACAAGGAAACCTCTATAACATACCAAACTTGCAATTGCATAATTAATCGAAATCACCTTAGAAATAGATTTGCATAAAAATTGAAAAGAAATAGCTTGCAAGGAAGACTACATGGCATGCTATACATATTTGTATAACTGTATGACCTACTGTATAGATCCATACCACTATACGGATCTATACGATTGCATGTATCTGTTGTATGATTACTGTATAGATGGGCTACTGTATGACTTCCTCCTTCTTTCTGCTATGGCTCCTCTACCACTCTTCAACTCTACTCAATTGGTCATTGTTCTTGTTTGACAAAAACTGTCTCTGAACTCTCTATCCTGGTCTGTCTTTATACTTTTAGCTAAAACCCTAATCTCTCAGTGAGATGAACAATTGAGATTAATCATAGTCTAAGTCATCAATGCATGAAATACACTTTATTGGACTCAATAATGAAATATAATACTTTTCACTTTTTCYTAAAGTGAATTACAAAATATAGATATTTTTTTGTCATGTCCCCATTTTTGGATTCCCTTGTTCGGTAGTGGAAATGATTTCCGTGGCTTGTTAGTGAAGAATAGAGAGTCAAAATGGGGTATTTAATGTCACATAGTTAGGAAATGTTATTTATTTGAAGTGACATTAGAATTAATAAGTTACTTATCTATTAAAAGTGACTTTTAATCCCAAAGTGAAAAAAAAATGGGGTTAAAGGTCACATGATTTAGTCAAAAAGGGGATAAGGGTTACATTTGATTTGGTCAAAAAGGGGAAAGTTATAGAAGGCATCGAGAAAGGATAAAAGGAGGGGTAGAGCCTCACTTTGACATTATGATTTGATCCCTCATTTTGGAAGTGCTCTTGGAACCATTGTTTCATAGGGGTTTAGAAAAACCCTTCCACTATTGGTTTGGTTTTGGTGGTGCAATATCCACCCTAGCTAAACAAGAGGGGAATCCATCTAGGATTTCCATTGGATCTTAGACAAGAGGGAAATCCATCCAGGATTTGCATTGGATCTTTAGTGGGGATTTGGTTTTTAGTCGGAGATATACCAGCTTACGCAGGAGGTTGGTGAATCTTTCAGAGGAGGCCGTACTCAGACTGTGCAGGTACGAGGAGGGTTTTTGAGAAATCATGGTACATGAAAACCCCGTGGGTTGACTATAGGGTGTCCCACGAGGCCCTCGTTGGTTTTCTATCCTTGTCCTTCGAGGCTCCGTTGGTTGTCTAGTCTTGTTCCGCGAGGCCCTTTGCGATCTGAGGTTGCAGAGTTGTTTTGGGTACAGGCGATCAGATTGCTGCAGGAGGTGTTGTTGGAGTGTCTCGTCATCATCTTCAACTATGGTTTACATGGCTGTTGCATAATTCTGGGAGGAGGATTGGAGATTTGGAGTTAGCCTTTTGCAGATTAGAGAATCCATCTACTAGGAGGGATGAGGGCACTACAACAGGTTTTGGTTTTAAGTTTACTGTTTGCTGATTTGTCACAGCTACTACAACAACCTTAGACATTGTATTGTGTGATAAAGATTCCATTATTAATAAAGTTCCATATTTTCTCTTCTAATTTCTGGTGCGTGCAACATGTTTGTCAAAATGCCTATCTATGGGTTATATGTAATATGTTTGTGGAAAGTCCTTAATCAGTTTAATAACATATAAAGAGTGTAACCATAACTATATTTGACAAGTAAATCTAGCATATTTCCTTTTGGGGACATTACAGTGGTATCAGAGCAAGTGATCTTGCCAACCTATGAGCGTATTTAAGAAAATATGAAGACAAATAAGGAATCCATAATAGAATACCAGAAGAAACTAGAACCATTCTTAAAGTATCCGGAGTTGTGGAAGGTATATGCAGAGAACATGACTTACTGTGACGAGTATGAGAAGTTCAGTGAGGAGATTCAAGTTTCCATGTCATTAGAGGATTATTGTGACATCAAGAATGGGAGATGGCCTAGAGCTCAGGCAAAGGATTGTTTGAAAAGCACAAGGCAAAAAGTGAAGGAAGACAGGCATGAAGGACACTGGGACTTGTTGGAGGTTAAGAAGGTGAGCATGAAGGACAGGTGGAACACACATCCAACCATGAGGAGGATGTGTGCACAATAGCCTATGATACATCATCAAATATATCCGATGAGGTTGATGACACTAGTGTGCTGGATGGGAATACCTACCTCTGGTGAATCAACAAAAGATGAGGATGCAACATCTCATGATGACCATGAGGATATGATCCAATAAGCCGATGTTGAGAATTCAACATCTTCCACTATGTATGATGCTTATGATGATGGTAGTCCAAGCATGATATCACCTATGCATTCGGTACCTTATCCTATTTATGACATATATGATTGTAACACACTGTTTCCCCCAATTTGTAATTAATCATAAAATAGGAATTACCATGCTAAGGCATGAGGACAATGTAAATGTATTATTGACTGAGTTGCCAAATAACTGACTGTGGGGGTGAATCCTTGAAAGTACTGGCCATGATATCACTAGAGGAAGAATGTGAAAACTATACAAAAGGGTTCATAAATCAAATAACCCCAAATCTCCCTTGATAAGGATGACAAACCTCCTTCGTATCCCAAGGAAAGAAATCGATTAATGAAGAAAGGACTGGTGGTTGAACAATCAACCACCCCCATGAATGGAAACATGGGCTGTCAGCCCGAAGTACCGCAATGAACTGTAGAATTGAGCTTCCTTCTGACAGAAGGAACATGATAGGTCGGCAAAACCTTCCAGGGTAAAGGGGATACAAAAGGGAGAGGAGACACGGGACGAAAGAGCGTAATCTTGTAAGGGAGATGCTCCAGTGGAATCACGAATGGAAGGCTGCGAGATTTATGTGGAAGAGCATCTGGTAAACCTCGCCGAGGCCATAACCGAAAGAGAAAGCTCTGAGTTGCAGAGAACAAGACTTGAGCAGAAGCTGGGACATAGACATAACTCTTGAGAACTGTGAGAACTCCCTGGTGATATCATGGCTTGGCATGGGGGTCGCCAGAGTGCTAAGAATGAATGCCTCTGAGTCTATGGTTGGGTGGAAGGATGAACACCCACAGTCAGTTGGTTGGCGGAAACCTGTAATAGATAAGTGATTTCCTACCTTGTGTAATTTAGCTGTAACTATGTATGAATTGGTTATAATGTGTATGTTTAAGTAATTGTACATATTTCTTAATGGATATACTATATCCCCCTTATTTCTGCTTGATTGTATAACTAGGCCAGTAAGAAATTATATGGTTAGGAGATGATTTTATACTCGTAAATGCTTGTGTCCTGTGGAGGAATAAGCCAGAGTCACGAACTGTGTGTTCGTCGACCCATGACACAATTTCATGTATGCATGCCAAACCTCCTAATTATTTAGAGTCCTTGGAGGATGAAGTTTGTTAAGCTCAAGAGAGGTGGTGCAGATCGACACAGGCTCTCTGCGAGGCAAACCGAACCCAGAACTCCTTAAGTCCTAGACAAGCTCAGGAAGGATCGCACCGTTGTGTGCAAGAACCCTGCATGGAGTGCAGAGGTTGAGAAACCCTTTGGAGGTTTCAGAGCGTATGAAAGCTCAGGAGTGATAGAGATCATGAACAAAATCAGATCTGAACCATTGGTTCAATTCAGGGAAATAGAGGTGAGGATTTCCCCAAAGTCCTGAAAGGTGAATCGCCGATTTGCAGGGGAAAATATGGACCGTTGGAGCCTATGTCCAGATAGCTGGAGAAGAGTGTGCAGGAGAATAGATTTGAACCGTCAGATCGAGCACAGGGGATTGATAGCCATCGGATCCAGAAAAGGCACA
>SNQJ01S0064440.1:10293-33655 GCA_010110895.2 Picea sitchensis
TGATTGGCCCAGCCCACTGACCTGTTACTTTCTTCATTTTGTTTTTCTTCCACCTGCCTGTCAACCTCTTCCCCCGATCTGGTTTCTTAACCATTTTAAAAATGGACTCGCTGACAAATCCACTGATGCAACCATCCGACGAACTCATCTGGAAACAGGTGGGACTGTTCGACAAGCTGGATTCCCTAGATTCAAAGCAACAGTTTTTTCCCTCCAAGCCGTCCATTTCAAAATTTACCACTGCTCCCGCCGAGAACCCCGACGGTAAACCATCTTCCTCACTGACGACCACTTTAGAACCGAAGCCAGATCTGCCTCCTTCTGACAGGTCCCACCCTGACCTTGTTACCTTTACCAGACAGAATCGAGAAGGGCTTCTAAACACTCCAACCCCTCACTTAGCTGCTTCCACTCAACGCTGAAACTCTGTTAGTAGGAAAGTGTGGAAATCATCAAAAAGATCAAAACGTTTGGTCCTGGGGGGCGGAGTGGGTTTCGAGAACCTCTGCTTGATGTCGACCTGTGCCTTGGTGGGACGTTTATCTTACACTCGACTGAGCCCACAGCCATTGGAGGACTGGATCAAAAGTAACTGGTTTCCACTTTTAGGTTACTCTCTGGACGTCTAGTTCCTTAAAAAAGGTTGGCTTTGCTTCCTCTGCAAATCTCCAGAAGACACCACCAAACTACTGTCTTCATTGTGGGTTTACGGAGGAAGTAGTCTTATGCTAAAGCGATGGAGGTTAGCGTTCAATCCAGACTCGGAGTTATTTCAACAAAGACACCTCTGGGTGCTTCTCCCCGGCCTTCCTCTGTATCTCTGGAACAAAGGTGCCTTAACAGCTATCGAAAACTCTCTAGGAACTTTCATCGCCCTTGACACTCAGCTACTCAATGGTCCTTGGAGAAAATTGGGGAGAGTGTTGGTTGAGATAGACATCACTGTCGGTCTGTCAGAAACACTGGAGATCGACTAGAGAGGGCGAAAACACTTGCAGAAGCTGGACTATCTCGGGATCCCTTTCCGCTGTAATATTTGCTGGGAAACTCGCCATCTTCGCAGCTCGTGCCCGGGTAAGTTAATTTCTGATTCCTCTGATGAAAGTGAGCTTTCCCTCAATCCCCCTGACTATATGGAGGCGGATCCTTCACTGGTCTACCTAGATAGACCAGACCCCCTTCCCCTACCTGAAGACCACTGTTCTAAATTGAGCTGACTATGCCCTTCCCTCTTTAAAACACTTTTTGAAGCTGAGAAGGAAACCATAAATGGATATTCATGGCTCTCCTCCTCTTGCAGTGAAAAAGACCCCTTTGCAATCGAGATCCCCCTACCTACAGTCTTTCCAATTCCCACTACTCGCGGATTACTCCCTCGGACTGTTCCTACCTTGCCCCAGGCAACCTCCCAGCCTGCGAACTTTTATCCTCCTACCCTCAGGGCCGAGCCGATACAACCCACCCTCACTCCTTTGGATGAGCTCTTAGAACCCACACCCTCCCCCTCACAACCAGTCGTTTCCACACAGCAGCCTCCAGGGTTCAGCCAACTCGAGGAGGAAGACGTCTCCTTATTGACATCGTTGAATTCAACGGTTTCGCCTGACTTTCCATCGAACAACCTTTCCCAGCTTCCTGTGTATCGTGGCAAAGAACTTGTTACTCCAGCCTCTGATCTGGGTACTTCATCCTCTCTTCTTCCAGATTTAAACACAAAATCTTATGCATGGTCGAGAGGAATCGCAATTGATCTTTCCCCCCTACAGACGCGAAGCTCCAGGAAGAAAAATGAGCTCTTGAGCACTCAGACTACAACAACTGATCTTCCCACACAGGAAGGTAAGTCCCTTAGAGCTATGAAGGCCTTGGCACTATCTAAATAATGATCGTGCTCTCCTTAAACATACGAGGGATCCCTCAAGGCGGCTTCTTTCCGAAGGTTGATGGAAAAAACTAAGACGGATCTCCTCTTTCTCCAAGATACCCTCTCGTCCGATGTTACTTCCAGGGATTTCGTTCACCATTTTCGTCCTTCTTGGGTCTCAGCGGCTGCAAGTTCCATAGGAAACTCCGGTGGCTTGTTGGTGGCCTGGGACCCGGAGCTCTTTGAGTTGAGGCCTTTCATGACGAGGGGTGGCATTCTGTTGACAGGACGCTATCTAGCAACTTGTCAGGAGGTAGCATTCCTTAATGTCTACGGTCCCTGTTCAAATAGATCTCTCTTCTGGAAACAACTGGTTGTTAGTGGACTGCTCTCTTTTCCGAATCTTATTCTTGGTGGGGATCTTAATATTACTTTGTCGGTCGATGAGCATTGGGGAGGATCCAGCACGCAGGGACCTACGAATGCCACTTTCAGCGAGCTCTTCATAGCAAACAATCTGATTGATGTCAAACCCCACAGTCTCGTTCCTACATGGCGAAACGGGCGCACTGGTCAAGAGGCCATTGCGAGACGGCTGGATCGTTTCCTTGTAGCAAAGGCTTTCCTGTCTACTTCGATTTTTCCTTTGTCGTGGGTGGAGTTCCCTTTTGTATCGGATCATGCCCCGATCCTCCTTCAGCTAATGCCCCCAGCGCTGCACAGATCGACCCCCTTCAAGTTTAATTACCATTGGCTTCTTTCCAAGGATTACACTGACTTAGTCCACAGGGTCTGGATGGATCGATGTTTCCTTGCCGAAGTCGACCCACAGAGGCGTCTTGTTTGGAAGTTAAAAGTTCTAAAATCTAAAACCAAATCGTGGTATTTGGACCAAAAAACAGCCGGAAAAGCTCTATTAAAACAGCTGGAGGCAGAGATTACAGAGCTCATCCTCACTTCTTCTACATCCTCTTTGACTGTGGAGGAGGCAGATCACCTAAAGTCTTTAGAATCTAACAGAGCCTCCATCATGCGTGATGAGGAAAAGGCTTGGAGATTTCGTAGTCGGGCTACTTGGTTGAAGAGCGGCGATTCAAATTCAAAGTTTTTCCACAATGTGGCTAGCTATAATAGGTGTAAAAAGACCATTTGGTCTATAGACAGCACTGGGGATGGAACCATCCGTGGGCAGGAAGCGATTAAGACTGAGGTTGTGGCGCATTTCAAACAACAATTTAAAGCTACCAACAACCACTATCTCTCTAAAAAGGCCTCTACGGCTAGTTTGTTCCCTAATTTCATCTCTACAAGAGCTGCTACTGAGCTTTATAAACCTGTAACTCTTTTAGAGCTCAAAGATATCCTGATTCACTTTAAAAAAGAAAGAAGCTCGGGGTTGAATGGCTGGACATCAGAATTTTTCATCTACTTCTTTGATTTGGTCGGCGTGGATCTTCTTCAGATGGTGGAGGACTCTCGTTTAAAAGGTAAGATCTCTGGGAGCCTAAATGCTACCTTTCTGGTCCTGATTCCGAAAGAAAAACTCCCGCTCTCCTTCAACGACTTCCATCCAATCTCTCTTTGCAACCTTGTCTATAATCTAATCTCAAAGGTCATCTCCAACCGGATCAAGCCTTTTCTTGGAAGGAGCCTTTCAGCGGAACAACTTGGATTCTTAAAGGGCAGAAGAATCCAGGATGCTATCGGTGCTGCCCACGAATGCATCCACAATATCAAACAACAGAATTTAAAAGCGTTGATCATGAAGCTTGATCTCAAAAGAGCCTTCTACAGCATTGATTGGGATTTTCTAAGGCTTGTGCTACATGCTGTGGGTTTTGGAGAAAAAATTACAAATTGGATCCTAGCTTGTGCCACAAGCGCCAATTTTGTTGTTATAATCAATGGTGAGGCTACGAACTTCTTTAATAGTGAGAGGGGCCTCCGTCAAGGATGCCCTCTCTCCCCCTACCTCTTTATTTTGATCATGGAAGGTCTCAGCCTCCTTCTCACCAAAAGCTTCAATGAACTAAAAATCTTCGGCATTAAAGTTTCAAAGTTCATTAAGATCGTTCACCTTATGTTCGTCGACGANTTAGCGTTCAATCCAGACTCGGAGTTATTTCAACAAAGACACCTCTGGGTGCTTCTCCCCGGCCTTCCTCTGTATCTCTGGAACAAAGGTGCCTTAACAGCTATCGAAAACTCTCTAGGAACTTTCATCGCCCTTGACACTCATCTACTCAATGGTCCTTGGAGAAAATTGGGGAGAGTGCTGGTTGAGATAGACATCACTGTCGGTCTGTCAGAAACACTGGAGATCGACTAGAGAGGGCGAAAACACTTGCAGAAGCTGGATTATCTCGGGCTCCCTTTCCGCTGTAATATTTGCAGGGAAACTGGCCATCTCCGCAGCTCGTGCCCGAGTAAGTTAATTTCTGATTCCTCTGATGAAAGTGAGCTTTCCCTCAATCCCCCTGACTATATGGAGGCGGATCCTTCACTGGTCTACCTAGATAGACCAGACCCCCTTCCCCTACCTGAAGACCACTGTTCTAAACTGAGTTGACTATGCCCTTCCCTCTTTAAAACACTTTTTGAAGCTGAGAAGGAAACCATAAATGGATATTCATGGCTCTCCTCCTCTTGCAGTGAAAAAGACCCCTTTGCAATCGATATCCCCCTACCTACAGTCTTTCCAATTCCCACTACTCGCGGATTACTCCCTCGGACTGTTCCTACCTCGCCCCAGGCAACCTCCCAGTATGCGAACTTTTATCCTCCTACCCTCAGGGCCGAGCCGATACAACCCACCCTCGCTCCTTTGGATGAGCTCTTAGAACCCACACCCTCCCCCTCACAACCAGTCGTTTCCACACAGCAGCCTCCAGGGTTCAGCCAACTCGAGGAGGAAGACGTCTCCTTACTGACATCGTTGAATTCAACGATTTCGCCTGACTTTCCATCGAACAACCTTTCCCAGCTTCCTGTGTATCGCGGCAAAGAACTTGTTACTCCATCCTCTGATCCAGGTACTTCATCCTCTCTTCTTCCAGATTTAAACACAAAATCTTATGCATGGTCGAGAGGAATCGCAACTGATCTTTCCCCCCTACAGACGCGAAGCTCCAGGAAGAAAAAGGAGCTCTTGAGCACTCAGACTACAACAACTGATCTTCCCACACGGGAAGGTAAGGCCCTTAGAGCTATGAAGGCCTTGGCACTATCTAAATAATGATCGTGCTCTCCTTAAACATACGAGGGATCGGAGGCCCCCTCAAGGCGGCTTCTTTCTGAAGGTTGATGGAAAAAACTAAGCCGGATCTCCTCTTTCTCCAAGAGACCCTCTCATCCGATGTTACTTCCAGGGATTTCATTCACCATTTCCGTCCTTCTTGGGTCTCAGCGGCTGCAAGTTCCATAGGAAACTTCGGTGGCTTGTTGGTGGCCTGGGACCCAGAGCTCTTTGAGTTGAGGCCTTTCATGACGAGGGGTGGCATTCTGTTGACAGGACGCTATCTAGCAACTTGTCAGGAGGTAGCGTTCCTTAATGTCTACGGTCCCTGTTCAAATAGATCTCTCTTCTGGAAACAACTGGTTGTTAGTGGACTGCTCTCTTTTCCGAATCTTATTCTTGGTGGGGATCTTAATATTACTTTGTCGGTCGATGAGCATTGGGGAGGATCCAGCACACAGGGACCTACGAATGCCACTTTCAGCGAGCTCTTCATAGCAAACAATCTGATTGATGTCAAACCCCACAGTCTCATTCCTACATGGCGAAACGGGTGCACTGGTCAAGAGGCCATTGCGAGACGGCTGGATCATTTCCTTGTAGCAGAGGCTTCCTGTCTACTTCGATTTTTCCTTTGTCGTGGGTGGAGTTCCCTTTTGTATCGGATCATGCCCCGATCCTCCTTCAGCTAATGCCCCCAGCGCTGCACAGATCGACCCCCTTCAAGTTTAATTACCATTGGCTTCTTTCCGAGGATTACACTGACTTAGTCCACAGGGTCTGGATGGATCGATGTTTCCTTTCCGAAGTTGACCCACAGAGGCGTCTTGTTTGGAAGTTAAAAGTTCTAAAATCTAAAACCAAATCGTGGTATTTGGACCAAAAAACAGTCGGAAAAGCTCTATTAAAACAGCTGGAGACAGAGATTACAGAGCTCATCCTCACTTCTTCTATATCCGCTTTGACTGTGGAGGAGGCAGATCACCTAAAGTATTTAGAATCTAACAGAGCCTCCATCCTGCGTGATGAGGAAAAGGCTTGGAGATTTCGTAGTCGGGCTACTTGGTTGAAGAGTGGCGATTCAAATTCAAAGTTTTTCCACAATGTGGCTAGCTATAATAGGTGTAAAAAGACCATTTGGTCTATAGACAGCGCTGGGGATGGAACCATCCGTGGGCAGGAAGCGATTAAGACTGAGGTTGTGGCGCATTTCAAACAACAATTTAAAGCTACCAACAGCCACTATCTCTCTGAAAAGGCCTCTACGGCTAGTTTGTTCCCTAATTTCATCTCTACAGGAGCTGCTACTGAGCTTTATAAACCTGTAACTCTTTCAGAGCTCAAAGATATCATGATCCACTTTAAAAAAGAAAGAAGCTCGGGGTCGAATGGTTGGACATCAGAATTTTTCGTCTACTTCTTTGATTTGGTCGGCGTGGATCTTCTTCAGATGGTGGAGGACTCTCGTTTAAAAGGTAAGATCTCTGGGAGCCTAAATGCTACCTTTCTGGTCCTGATTCCGAAAGAAAAACTCCCGCTCTCCTTCAACGACTTATGTCCAATCTCTCTCTGTAACCTCGTCTATAAGCTAATCTCAAAGGTCATCTCCAACCGGATCAAGCCTTTTCTTGGAAGGAGCCTTTCGGCGGAACAACTTGGATTCTTAAAGGGCAGAAGAATCCAGGATGCTATCGGTGTTGCCCATGAATGCATCCACAATATCAAACAACAGAATTTAAAAGCGTTGATCATGAAGCTTGATCTCAAAAGAGCCTTCTACAACATTGATTGGGATTTTCTAAGGCTTGTGCTACATGCTGTGGGTTTTGGAGAAAAAATTACAAATTGGATCCTAGCTTGTGCCACAAGCGCCAATTTTGTTGTTATAATCAATGGTGAGGCTACGAACTTATTTAATAGTGAGAGGGGCCTCCGTCAGGGATGCCCTCTCTCCCCCTACCTCTTTATTTTGATCATGGAAGGTCTCAGCCTCCTTCTCACCAAAAGCTTCAATGAACTAAAAATCTTCGGCATTAAAGTTTCAAAGTTCATTAAGATCGTTCACCTTATGTTCGTCGACGATGTTCTTCTCTTGTCAAATGCTGATCTAGCGGAGTGGTCAGTTATCCAGGACGTGTTACTTTGCTTCTGCTCTGCCTCAGGACTGTCCATCAATCTTTCAAAATCCTCAGTCTACTACTGGGGACTATCGGAGACCGAATTACTTAGTTTCAAATCATCCTTTCCTTACACTTTTATCGACCTGAGAGAGGGTTTCAGGTATCTTGGGTTTCAGCTCAAGTTGGGAGCTTACACCCCTGCTGATTGGCAATGGCTTGTAAATCTTTTTGAAAGGAAAATTGAATTCTGGTGTAACAAGTGGCTTCCCATTGGAGGTCGACTATTACTGGTTAAATCTGTGCTGGAAAGCCTAGCGGTTTTCTGGATGTCTTTGGCGAAAATTCCAAAAAAGATACTCAACACTCTTCGAAGACTCGCTTCAAACTTTTTGTGCAACGACCATGGAAAAAAACACAGATTTCATCTTTGCAGCTGGGCGTCCTTGACTACATCAAAAAGGGCAGGAGGTTGGGGGCTTAGAAATTTATCCACCTTCAACACTGCCCTCCTGGCAAATTCCTTTTGGAGGGCCGTAAATCATGATAGTATATGGCACCGGATCTTAGCGGAAAAGTATATGGGCTCACTAAAATGTTGTGACTGGATTCGAAATCCAACTTTACAGCAAAATTGGGCCTCTACTTTCTGGAAGGAATTGGTCGCCTCTTCCCCTATCATTCTTCACTGGCTCCGTTGGAAGCCAGGCACTGGCACTGATATAAGATTGGGACGTGATCAGATAATGGGACTGGATGAGGGCTCGCTCCTCCCTCCAGCATTGCGCTTGAAGCTCGGCTCTTTTAATATTTTCAATCTTGCACAGGCTAGAACACCGACAGTCACCCCCTCTTGGTCGGACAATTGGTTGAGGAGTTGCGATTTGGCTCTAGATGGACGATGGGAAAATGATTGGAATCGATTTACTTCTTCTCTTAAAAGGGCTGGCATCTCCCTCACTGAAGAACCTGACTCTCTCTTGTGGACTGGAGGGGATGCATCGGGTCTCCTATCTGTTAAGAATCTCTATGAGGCCCTCCATTCTCATTTTTGTCTCGGGTCATATTCTTCTTGGTTCCATCAGATTTGGTGTTGGAAGGTCCCCCTGAAATATAAATTGTTTGCCTGGCTTGCCGGCAAAGAAAAGATCCTAACCTGGGATATGCTCCGCCGGAGAGGATGGGAGGGACCTGAAATCTGCCCTCTCTGTCGCCACGCCCAAGAAGACATTCATCACCTATTGATTCACTGTGTTTTTTCGATGGAGGTTTGGCACATTTTGCTCTCGCACTTTAATCTTCCTTCTTCCTGGAGCGGGAGTACAATGACTGAATGTTTCATTGTGTGGCTTTCTAACCACTCCTTACCGATCAGCCTGGGTGCCCATGTCTGCTGGAATCTATGGATCAAAAGGAACAATGCTCTGTTTGATGACCGGGTTCCTTCCTCAAAAGTAGTTATTTACAGAGTTCTCGCCTTGTTCAACTGGCAGCCTTCTTCAGTCAAGCCTGTCTTTATTAAAGACATCAACCTGAGCTTGCCTGAAGGTTTCACCCTTGCTTGCTTTGACGGTGTTGCCTTGTCAAATGGTTTTTGCTGCGGGGTTGGGGGTTTCTTCAAGTCTCATCAGTCGAGAATCACCAAATGGTTTCTTAACTGTGGTCCGGGATCGAATACCAAAGCGGAGCTTTTGGGACTCTGGGCTTCCCTCTCGCTAGCTTCCTCTTGGTCCATCACTCATCTGCTGGTCCGCGGTGATTCGAGCGTCATCATCGACTGGATTAATCAAAAATCAGAGCTTCACTCTGTCCAGATTGAGGGCTGGAAAAAAAAGACGCTGGACCTTACCAAAAGCTTCACAAATATTAACTTTCAGCACTTCCCAAGATCCTTCAATCGTGAAGCGGACGCTCTCTTAAAGAGGGCTCTTTCCGAGGTGGCAGGAAAACTCACGATCTTCCATTGCGAAAATGGGATCGAGAGTCCTACTATTGTCCTTAGCATTTTCTTATCTTTGTCTGCAGCCCTTCTTCTTCCGAGAATTGACAGCCAATCTATTGCATCCTACAGGCTATTTTTGGCGACCTTACCTCACTGTTCTTCTCTCAATATGCTCGAGGGCCGTGTTTTTTGAGGATGTTGGGCTAATTTTCTCTTTACTTGTTCCGATTGTATCGAATGTCTCACTGCTGGTGCATCGATCACAGCAAATTTACTCTCTGCATATTTACCTATTGTAAATGATTTTATATTATATATAAAATTGAGTGAATTTTTTCATGGAAAAAAGTTATTAGTGAGCTAATTGATGAGTCATTAAGGTTATATGTAGAGTTAGTTCGATATAGATGCTTTGACATATTACAACAAAAGAAAATATGGGAGATGGAAGATGGAAGTAGTGGTGATGATTAGGTGTTTGAAATCAATTCTAAGTGTGATAATAAGTTTTCTCATATATTTCCCTCACCCCCACCCAAGGTCTTTTGATAGGAATTGGTTATGTCATCCTTATATGGTATTGTAATTAGATCCTTTACCATGCTTAAAGAGATGGGGGATGGAAGTAATGGTTATGATTAAGTGTTCGAAATCAATTATAAGTATGATCAAGGTCCTCATAGGAATTGGTTATGTCATCCTTATATGGCATTGTAATTAGATTGTGTACCATGCTTGATACACTTGTCTAGTTCATTTTCCATAAAATGTTGTGTGATATCTATGTGGCATGTCCATTGAATAATTGCCATTTATGCTAGTGGAAGTTATTAGACAATGAACTTACTTAAATACCATCATTCATACATGGTGTTCGACACAAAGGATTGGTGCATTGAAAGCATTGTTTTCTCATTATTATTAGTACACATGAGGTATGTGTATCCTAGTTACCTAAAAATCCTCAACCCACTTACATTAATATGGTTAGGTTAATGAAATTACTTGTCACAAAGGAATGGTGCATTGAAAGCATTGGTTTCTCATTTTTATTAGTACACACATGAGATATGTGTGTGCTAGATACCAAAACATACTCAAGGCACATACACTAGTATGGTTACTTTAATGAATGATTTAACTAGGATTATTAAACACTTAATTGATTGATGTTATGATAAATTATATTGTATGCATTTAAAATGTATAACTTGGCCATTGTTGATTAGTTGATATAGGTGTAATAAATGAGTTATGATTGGTCATTATTAATCCTTATATAAGTATCAAATATGTTAATAATCCATTGTGAAAGTGGAAAAAAAAATACTCTTTGCAATTGATTACCTAGGATCTTAAGTGTGAGGTTATTGGCAAGTGACAAGGGTAATTGAAGAGGCTTGAGGAGATGTTGATGGGGAAGTGTTAAATAGTGGTGGAGGTGGGGTGAAGTGTTGAAGTGGATCTTGGGAAAAACATAATTTTTTATGATGTTTTACCTTGATGACTTGTGTTTTTTTTTTTTTTTAAGATTTATTAGGAAATTCAAGGGACCTTTGTCTATATTTGTGAATGACATCTTTAATAAAGTATTGAACTTAAATTAATTCATCTCACCTAAAAAGTTTCTCTCCAAATTCCTATTGATATGACACTAAATACCCAACAATAATAATAACCACTAATTAAATTAACCTTTAAACTACTTAATATTATATAATATTTTACATTATATTGATTCTCGTTTTACTGTTAGGGTTCCAGCATCGAACCCTTGCACGTTCACCACCCTGAGTCCTTGTTGTGGCCATGGAGGTCGAGGAAGGGGGGCCTCTTGACCCCTCTTGCAGCTCCGTCATCGCCCATATGCAGGGCTTCAAGCACTTCAAACGTCCGACCTTTGAGCTCCCTGGTGAGTTGAAAAACATCCTTTGGGAGGATGAGATGTCGAAGGAGAAACCAATGGAGATTGACCCTGAATCAAACCATCCAAAAGTAGCTCGCACCTGGGAACCAGGAAAATGCATTATGCAGGCTTCTGTAGCACCCAAATATACTATCAGTTCTCCAAGGATAGAAGACCAGAAATAATACACGAATAATTTTTCTATGATAGGGAAATTCTTGGGACTATGGTCATCATAAAAAGACTTAGTTAAATGGATTCAGCATTGGTGGAAGCCCAAGGGTCACTACGACCTCCAAAACGGATCAAAAGGCTTCTTCACTATCATCCTGCATAGCCTGGAGGACAGAAACCGAACCTTCGAAGGAGGATCGTACTTTTACAACTCGGCAGGTCTTTTCCTTCATTTTTGGATGGAAAAGTTTAGCTTAGAGAAGGAGGACTTCACACATGCACCGGTCTGGCTCCGATTGTACTCGCTACCTCAAGATTTCCGGCTGGAAGAAATACTCGTAGGCATCGACAACATGATTGGCATCTATGTCAAAGCTTCGTAGGCAACAAAACAACAAAGGTACATTTCTTATGCCTGAATTTGTGTTTACTTAAATATATCCAAACCACTCCCTGGAGCCATAATCATGGACCACCGGGATGAAGAATGGTCCCAAACCTTGGATTACAAACACATCCCCTTTCGATGCCAGAAATTTCGTGAGCATGGCCATCTATTCTATGACTACCCCCTAAACAACCCCAGCAAGTCAAATCCTGAAGATCCCGACAAAACCAAGGACGGTTTCACCCAGGTCACGGGATGCCACAGGCATCTGGTCAAAAGAGCGCCTCCATAAGCCTCTACTGGACCCTCAACCAGTAACTCATTCGAAGCCCTTCAGACCTTGTCAGAAAATCCCACCATTCCCTCCGACTCCCTGACAAATCCATCAGTCCCAGCGCAAGTCCAGGGTTCTCCAAACCCCATCCCACCTACCACTGGATCCACTCAAATCCCTAACTCAGAGACCTCCCTTCCTACAAATCTCAAACCTTAAATTGGAGACCTTGACATAGATCTGGAAGACCAAGAACTGGTAGGAATAGATATGGTACACCTAGAACAAGCCTACCGAAAATAGAAGCTATACACTATACCTTTGGATCATCTACTCAAATTCCATAAATTTTTCCTCAACTCTACAGCAAGAGGATCAACCCGTGCCAATCCAAATCTAGGAATACAAAAATGAAGCTCAAAAGAACAACGCAAACCCACAAAAGAAGAGAAAAAAAAGGGCAAAAAACCAAAACACCAACTCATTCAAGATGTGGGCAATTTCCTAGTGAACTCGGGCCAGATCCACCTGATCTTAGATAACTTTCCTCCCCTCCAACCCTCTTCATCCTCATGAAGATGCTATCCTGGAATATAAGGGGTCTCAACGCACGAAGCAAGCAAGGATTTCTCCGACAAAGGATAATGAAGGAACAATCGGACATTTTTCTCTTGCAAGAAATTAAATGCCCAGGAGAGGAAGCTTCTCAAATTCTTAAAAAATGTTGGAAGCAAGATAATTTAGTGGAAGTCGATGCCAAAGGTGTAGCAGGAGGGCTCGTCGTACTCTGGAACCCTGCCACGGTACTAATGGAAGGATTCTCCACCTCCATCTGGACCATCACAGCCTCCTTCCTACTCATCAGCTTGAACAAGTCAGGCTTTATCATGAATGTCTACGACCCTGCAACCCTAGGAGACAAGGAATCCTTCCTCCATCATTTCGAATGAATTTCTAATCATATCGGCAATCAACGATAGATCCTTGGGGGAGATTTCAATATGATAACATGCCTGGAGGAAAATAATGGGGGCACGCGAAGATTAGGAAATGACAGTGAGCAGTTCCACCGGTCTGTTAAATCTCATTGACGTAGAAACGGACAATGGACCCTTCAAGTGGTCCAATATATGCTCGGGGACACAACATGTCTCCTTCAGGTTAGACTGCTTCTTAATCTTAGAACCCTTCATGTTGGACGGCCTCTCTTGGAATGCCACTATGATCGACACTCCAGGATCTGATCACTGGTCGATACTTCTATCGATAAGCATCAATGGCACCCCAGGCAAGAAACCCTTTCTCTTTGAAAAATTATGGCTGACACACCCGAACTTTGAAGCCAACATAAAAATCTGGTGGAAAGAAGCAACAATCACAACAGGCATGCCTATGTACAAATTTCAACAGAAGCTAAAAAATCTCAAGCATCAATTAAAGGCATGGAATAAATCCACTTTTGGCAACATTTTCCACACTCAGGAAATCCTCAACCAACAAATTCAAGACCTTCAACAACAGATATGAACAGAATGCCTCACCCATTCTCTAAAGGAGCAAGAATCCCTACTCAACGATCAGATGGATGAAAGACGGGCACAGGAAGAAATTCTTTGGAGACATAAATCTCGTATCTAATGGCTCAAAGAGGGAGAAAGAAACAACAAATTTTTCCACAGATCAATGCTCCAATGTCGACATACTAATCGCATCACTCACCATGTCTCAGACCAAGGCCTGGAAATCCAAAATCACGCAGACATAGGAAGCGAATTATTGTCTTACTACAAGAACCTTCCTAAAGAACCCCCTATAGATCGCACTCAAGCTATCGACTCAATCCTCAAGTATATTCCAAAGGAGGTCACCAATGAACAAAACAAGGTCTTGATGTGTCCTATTACCCAAGAAGAAATAGATCAAGCCCTCTGGGATACTCCAATAGTCAAACCCCTGGTCCCGACGGGTTCACATCATACTTCTTCCATACTTGTTGGGATATCATTCGAGAAGAAGTCTGGGAAATTATAGAGGATTCCAGAAAATCTGGGTAGGTCTTACAGGCCCTCAATGCCACCTTCATCACTCTCATTCCAAAAGAGAACAACGTCACCTCCCCAACTCACTTCCGACTCATTGCACTCTGCAATGTGATCTATAAGCTTATTATGAAGGTCATAGCTAAGTGTCTTAAACCTATCCTACCATTCATCGTCTCTCTGGAACGGTCAGGGTACGTGGAAGGCAGACAGATCTTGGACAACATCACTCTGGCTCACGAAGTAATCCATTTGCTTCATTCGACCAAGTCTCCTAGTATGCTTCTAAAACTGGATCTTTCCAAAGCTTTTGATAAACTTAATTGGAAATACTTGAAATCAACCCTTGTAGCCTTTGGTTTTGATCCAACTTGGATCTCCTGGATCATCAATCTCACCTCCTCAACCCTGTTCTCCTTCCTGGTCAATGGCATCCCTTCCAAGCCTTTCTCTCCCTCTAGAGGAATTAGACAAGGGGATCCACTTTCTCCCTTTCTCTTCATCTTAATGGTGGAAGGGTCGAGTCGAGCCATTAAAGAATCCATCACAGATCACTCCCTCTCAGGATTCTCCTCCCATTTCGCATACTCAGTTTGTGGATGACATACTCTTAATGGGCATCCCCACGGTCCGAGAAGCTCTCTGAATTCGCTCTATGATCAACCTTTTATGTGATGCTTCGGGCATGGAAGCAAACCTCTCTAAATCCCAAATCTTCTTCTTCAACATGCCTATCCAGATCCAACGTCACATTACGTAACTCTTGGGGTTCACCTGAAGCATCCTCCCTTCAAAGTATCTTGGCATCCCCCTAATTGATAATCCGCTAAGAAACACTTCCTGTAGAGATCTGCTTTCCAACTTCAGGAAAAAACTAGCCTATTGGACCTTCTGCTCCCTCAATCTGCCTGGTCGCCTCGTCCTCCTTAAGTCTATCCTTCAATCCCTCCCGATCTATGCTTTCTCAGCGCTTGTGGCCCCAAAATGTATCCTCAACACTCTAATAAATATGCAAAGGAGCTTCCTATGGCAGGGGTCCAAAGAGGGATGCAAATTGGCTCTAGTCAGTTTGAAAAAATTTGCAAACCAAAGTCCGTAGGGGGACTCGGTCTCAGAGACCCCTCTATCCTCAATAAAGTCCTCAGTGAAAAACTCTGGTGGAGATGGTTAAAAAGGCTGCAAGACTTCTAGGCGCGTCTCTGGAGGAAAAAATACACACCTTCCACACCAGAAAAAGAGCTAATCAGATGGAACGGTCAGTTCCCTGGATCTCTCATCTGGAATGCAACTAGGCATAACAAGGGGATAATAACGAATCATGATTTCTAGGAACTGCAAGGCGGGACTCGACCCTCTTCTAGAGCGACTCCTGGAAACAACTTTCGGCCCTGGACAAGGATCCCACTTTGCGCACTTGTATCCCATTAACAACAGGTGCAGGCCTCCAAAACATTGTCGACTTCTGGATTCCAGAAGACAATAGAGACACCTGGCGCAAATGGAAAAACACCCATGAAGAGCTGTACATCCCACTTGAGGTAAACCTCCAACCATTTCTCAATCAACTCAACTCCAGGAGAATCTTCAACCAACAAGGGGAGGACATCCTAAGGTGGGGCCACTCCAACACTGGCACCTTCAACCTTCAAGAAGCTTATTTTCTCAGCGTTGGACATAACTCCCTCCCAAAAGAAGCAATATGGAACAAAATATGGGGCGCAAAGCTCTGGCCAAAAATCAACACCCTCCTTTACATGGGATAATCTAATAAAAATAGGCTTTACAGGCCCCTCCTGGTGTCACCTTTGTTGTAATGAGGAGAAGACTCAGAACCACCTTCTCAATCTTTGCTCCTACAACTCGCACCTTTGGGACCAATGCACCAGCATCATGAGAACCTCAGATAGGAATCGTCAAGGTATTAGGGAAACAATGGAGGGTTGGTGAGATTCAATTTTCCAATCTCCCATCCTAAATAGAATTTGGAAGCTTTTACCTGGATTTATTCTTTGGAAGATTTGGAAAGAACGGAATCTCAGAATATTCAATTCCTCCTCCCTGAACTGGCAAGAAGTTTGGGCTAAAATCCACTCCAACATCAAGGAAACAATCAACATGCACCCCTGGATGGATCAGGATTGGAACTGCCAGATAAATGAGCTCATCATCCTCAATGCTTGGCAACTCCATCTCTCCCCCTCTCTTTCGGCCCCCCTTCTAGGTAACACTTCTAAGATCAACCCCTCTCATTTGGAGGCTCTGCTAGTTGGTTATCACAAAATAAATTTCGATGGAGCCTCCAAGGGGAATATGGGACCCGCAGGTTATGGGGTAGCCATACGCAACAACAACGGAGAGATCCTCCACATCTCAGCTGGGAACTTGGGCCATAATACCAACAATGTAGCGGAAATTTGGGGATTTCTCAAAGATCTGCAAGCGGCCAAAGAGAAAGGGCTAGACCTGCTTATAGCAGAAGGTGATTCGCAGATAGTCATTAACCTCCTCTCTCATCTCCTAAATGGTGCAGATCTGGAGAAGATCTCCCCAAGCTCGAGACTTCTGAACGGGATGATTAGAATAAAGTCAATCCTTCGACCACAGTGGGTTATTCTTCCCTCCCACGTCAAAAGAAACGCAAATCAAGTAACAGGTATGTTGGAAACATTTGGAGTAGACCTGCAGGAAGGAGACTTCTTCTATTCTCTAGCCTTATCTCCTACTCACCCCTTTGTGATCGCACGTAGGAACATGGCTCACAACAAGGACCAACCCTCGGATGGGGTGACATCGGACACAATGGATGGATGGTCAGACGAGCGGACACATGGCCACGTCTCTCGCCACCTCGAGCACGCGCAGCCCGCACTCACCTCCACCATTAATCCATGTTTTTAATACCTCGACCGCCACACTTCTGCATTCATTTGAACTCGGACCTGTTTGATGGTATGGCACTCCAGTTCGTGGGAGAAGTAATGGTTATGGGTTTGCCGAAGGCCCAGTCCCATCATCTTGTCGAGTTCAGTGAATTTAGGCCAACGTTGAGGAACGCCATGGCTCATTCGAGCCCTCAGCCTCCCGAGTCTTGGCCTCCTCCTGCAAATTGTTCATTTTTTGCCTCGGGCTCGATTTTTTTTGGTGCTCTTGGCCCTCTGTGCCCATTACTCTTCCTAGGGTCATCTATTGCTTTTGGCTCTGGTTCAACTCACGTCCTTTGAACAACAATTCTCACGCTGTCCTACTTGGTTTTCAGGTGTTTTTCCTCATGCCGCGACTTCAAGGTAAATCAAAACGAGGGGCAGCCTGGTATGCTGCAAGAGGAAGAGGTTCGAGAGGACGAGGCAAGCAGGCTCTTCCAAGCTTGCCTCCAGATTCTGCACATGCCTCCACCCCGAAGCGTCCCCTTGCTTCTTCTTGTGTCATCTCGCCGAACCACTCTCCCGAACAGGCCACTACTCCAAGTTTGCCTCTTTTGTCTTATCTTTACGCCTGTCGAGTCGAATGGTTCGACATCTAGGGAAGGTCCTTGGGCTTCATGCCAAAGCTCAGCCCTTCGCCCTCTCGTGAGCCTTTGCCACCCCCTCCTCCACCCTCCTCTCCCCCCATTCCGTATGTACCTTTCTCTTCTTCGTCCTTTCCCCTCCCTTCTCTCAAATCACCCACCTCTTCCTCTGATTTACCTCCACCCCCTACGCCATCTCCTATTTCCACCCGTTGCACTGAGAAGGAAGCTCTCAAGGACTCTTTGGACGTCATTAAGCGAGCAATTGAGGACATCAAAGGCGCCATTAATGAGATGTGGCACAGAGAAGAAGAATGGACTCATCGGGAGGAACACTTGATGACTCTTCTTCAGGATCTCAGGAAAGATATTTCGGACATAGGTGCGCTAAGAAGGGACACTGCGCAAGACCGAAGGCACGAGCAAAGGCTCGACCCCAGCTTAGGATAGCTTCTTCTTGCTCAGGTTTCTCATGTTTTTATGCATCCAGATAGTATCTCTCACAATTTCTTTTCCATGCGCGACTTCTCAGTCCTAGGAATTTACAGTTTTAGCTCATTTCAGTTTTGTGTTTTCGGCATGGATAGTCTAGCAAAAAGTATTTTCGCCCTATGTAACATGCTAAATCTAGTTTTGTACATTTCAGGTTTATTACAGTTTTTCAAGTTTTGCATGATCACTGTGAACTTTAATGGCCTTATGGCAGCATTGGTTTTCCACCAAGACAATACTACCACAACCTCTTGAAATAACATGACAATTATAACTCTTACTCCTTAGCAAGTTCCAATACAAATTCTAACTTAAAAATATATATAATATTTTACTTTATAATTTAATAAAAGAAAGATTTTCGTTGTATTAAATGGAACTATACATTCTTAAACTTCCTCTAAATCTTTATTAATAATCTCATGTTGTTCTAATTAATAAATTACAAATTCTCAAAACATTTATCGTATGAATTTAAGGATAGAATTGTGATGATACAATGCAAAACAAATTAATATTTTATAAAATTTAAAATGATTGGAAATATTTTTATTTTATATTGATATAAGATTTAAATTGAATGTAAGTATGATGAGTAAGGTTTTAATTAATAAATTAGAAATTCTCAAAACATTTATCATATGAATTTAAGGATAGAATTGTGATGATACAATGCAAAACAAATTAATATTTTATAAAATTTAAAATGATTGGAAATGTTTTTATTTTATATTGATATAAGATTTCAATTGAATGTAAGTATGATGAGTAAGGTTTTAAAGTCAAATTATGTTCTACTCGTGTGGACTTCATTCAACTTCCTCACTAACTTAGTTTGTCCTATACAACCTTTACCTAAATAAAATAAAAAATTTAATTTAAAGAAATAACTCAATTAATTATCATCAATATCAAATAACTTTCTACTAATTATATATTAACAAATTCATAATTCAAACCACCCTAAATTAAAGAACACTACTCAACATTAACTATTAAAAAACTTTGATTTTTACCACCATTTTCTTTTAAATTAACAAACTGCATAAAACCTCTTAATAGTTCCAAGCCACCTTGAAACTTAATCATTGTTCCAAACCTATGTAGGTGAGGCCAATTATACCACTAGGGGAAGTTAAAAGTATTTTAGATTTGATTTTACATAAATTAACATTTGATTCTACCTAAATTATCCAATTCCGTAACTCTACAGTACATGTGCAAATATTGTAGGTTTTTACACAATTTCATAATCGTGCCACGTTTCTTGGTGCATGACGCCACCCGTCTCAACGTATTTGGACGTCGGCCCACTGCATGTCATTAAATACTCCGCTACCCTCCTTTGTAGCAGTCCATTGTGACTTCTGGAGATCTACGATTTTGCTGTACAATCTGTGAGCAGCAAGGGTTAAACAGTGTGACAGGCGCGGCCTATCTCAGTTGATTTCAGGCGGGTATGTATTTACCTCATTAGCTCTGAGTTCACGCTATTTTATGTGTTGCAGAGTCTTTCAATTCTGTTATTAATTTTAGCATCGTATTCTAAAATAAGCGTTACTATTCTTCCGATTTTTGATAAATAAGGGTCTTGTTTCTTCCTAGATTTTTGACAAATAGTGTCATAATAAAGGAGATCTTCATTAAAAAAGTTCTTACGCCCCTTATATTTCCTTGATTATACAGACTATGCTATATTGTTCTCTGTGTGCGTTTTGTATGAAATTTGTGTCTCAGAGGTTGTGAATAGTGATGGTGCTCGTGGCCTGTTATATGATGCATCTCTTCTGTTTCTCACGAGGGTTTTCGGGATTCTAATGAGTGTCATGCATTTCCGTTGCAAGGAATTGAACTGTAACTCAGGGCTTGATTATGTACTGTGAGGGTTCTGAAGTTGTGTCTGCGATTATATTTTGTTTTTAAGCGTTAATTATATTTTAATTTGAAGGTATTATTTGTAAATTATATTTTAATTTGCAGGTATTATTTGTAAACACAGTTGGATGGACATTCCGGCACTGTAGGGTTGGAAGCTATCGTTGGGTAGAATTTCCAGTTCTCATTGACAGTAGTTTGGCAGATTTGCTAGAAAATGCTGAAAAAATGCCTCCTCGGGAGAACAGTGCTATCAACGAACATAACCTTTCCAAGTGTATAGTGGAGCAATCTTCTCTCTCCGGCAGCAATCTTTGTTACCTTTCCTTTCCGGCAGCAATCTTCCCTCTCCGGCAGCAATCTTCCCTCTTTCCTTACCTTTCCGATCTACTTTTTCTTTCCTTTCCGATTGAAGTTGGTTAAACGTTTTACCTTTTAGGTTTTTTGGGTTTTCTGATAGGAATTTTGGGTTTTCTGGCAGGAATTGTCGTTGGGTAAACTTGAAACTTGTCGTTGGCTAAACGTTCTATCTTTTGGGCTTTTAGGTTTTTTGGGTTTTCTGGCCGGAATTGTGGTTGGCTAAACTTTCTATCTTTTGGGGTTTTTTTTTGGGTTTTCTGGCAGAAATTGGCCGGAATCCGGTCATCTAAATTTGGACAAAATCTCTATTTTCTTCAGTTTAAATGGATTCAGTATCTTTTGGGTTTTCTGGCAGAAATTGGTTGGAATCCGGTGATGTAAATTTGGACACGGAAACTTGTCGTTGTAGTTGGCTAAACGTTTTATCTTTTGGATTTTTTTTGGCAGAAATTGGTCGGAATCCGGTCATGTAAAATTGGACAAAATCTCTATTTTCTTTTATTTAAATGGATTCAGTGTCTTTTGGGTTTTTTTTGGTAGAAATTGGCTGGAATCCGGTGATGTAAATTTGGACACAATCCGGTGATGTAAATTTGGACACAGAATCCGGTGATGTAAATTTGGAAAAAATCTCTATTTTCTACCATTTAAGGTTCATCATGTACGCTAATCAAGTGATCTCCTCTTTTCACCACTAGTATCTTTTGGGTTTTTTCACCACTAGTATCTTTTGGGTTTTCGGGCAGAATTTGGATACGGAATCCGGTGATGTAAATTTGGATACGGAATCGGGTGATGTAAATTTGGAAAAAAACTCTATTTTCTTTCATTTAAATGGATTAAATGGGTTTTCTGGCAGAAATTGACCTGAATCTGGTGATGTAAATTTGGACACAGAATCCCGTTTAAATGGGTTTTCTGGCAGAAATTGGACACAATCCAGTGATGTAAATTTGGACACAATCCAGTGATGTAAATTTGGACACAATCCAGTGATGTAAATTTGGACACAATCCAGTGATGTAAATTTGGATACAATCCAGTGATGTAAATTTGGAAAAAATCTCTATTTTCTTCCATTTAAATTTGGAAAAAATCTCTATTTTCTTCCATTTAAATGGATTAAATGGACAGAAATTGGCCGGAATTCGGTCATGTAAATTTGGACAAAATTTCTATTTTCTTCAGTTTAAATGGATTCAGGACAAAATTTCTATTTTCTTCAGTTTAAATGGATTCAGTATCTTTTGGGTTTTCTGGCAGAAATGGATTCAGTATCTTTTGGGTTTTCTGGCAGAAATTGGCCGGAATCCAGTGTAAATTTGGACATGGAATTCGGTGATGTAAATTTGGAAAAAATCTCTATTTTCTTCCATTTAAATGGATTAAATGGATTCAGCATGCTGAAAAACCCAGGCACCCAAGATTATTCAAACTAATTATTTAAACTTGGACACTCAAGATTATTCAAACTTGTTCAAACTTGGACACTCAAACATGCAGATCCACTCATTCATTACTTTCATTACTGGATTTTGGGCAAAATCAAACGAAAAAAGTTATTCTCTTCCATTTAAATGGATTAAATGGATTCAGCATGCTGAAAAACCCGGGCACTCAAGATTATTCAAACTAATTATTCAAACTTGGACACTCAAGATTATTCAAACTTGTTCAAACTTGGACACTCAAACCTGCAGATCCACTCATTCTGAAAAACCCGGGCACTCAAGATTATTCAAACTAATTATTCAAACTTGGACACTCAAGATTATTCAAACTTGTTCAAACTTGGACACTCAAACCTGCAGATCCACTCATTCATTACTTTCATTACTGGATTTTGGGCAAAATCAAACGAAAAAAGTGGCCAGAAAACCTTGTTTAAATGGATTCCATTTAAATTCAATTTAAATGGCCAGATCCACTCATTCATTACTTTCATTACCGGATTTTGGGCAAAATCAAACGAAAAAAGTGGCTAGAAAACCTTGTATAAATGGATTCCATTTAAATTCAATTTAAATGGATTCGGCAAGCTGATGGCCAGATCCACTCATTCATTACTTTCATTACCGGATTTTGGGCAAAATCAAACGAAAAAAGTGGCCAGAAAACCTTGTTTAAATGGATTCCATTTAAATTCAATTTAAATGGATTCSGCAWGCTGAAAAAYCCTTGGGCACTCRAGATTATTCAAACTTAGACTTAGACACTCAAGATTATTCAAACTTAGACACTCAAACCTGCAGATACACTCAKTCATCACCGGATTTTGGGCAAAATCAAATGGAAAAAGTGGTCAGAAAACCTTGTTTAAATGGATTTAGTTTAACCTTGTTTAAATGGATTTAGTTTAAATGGATTCAGCATAAATCTTGTTTAAATGGATTCAGCACGCTGAAAAATCTCTGGGCACTCAGATTATTCAAATTTATTCAAACTTAAACACTCAAACCTGCAGATCCAATCATTCATCACTGAAAATTTTGGGCAAAATCAAATGGAAAAAGTGGCCAGAAAACCTCAAAAGAACTCTCTTTCAGATTTAGGACTCTCTTTCCTCAATCTTTCCTTTTTCGGCAAGAATCTTTCCTCAATCTTTCCTTTTACCTGTTACTTTTCCGTTTCCTTTTATTTTTCCTTTTTGGCGTTCCGTTTCCTTTTATCTTTCCATTTTGGCGGCCATTTTGGCGGCAATCGACAGCAATCTTTCCAATCTTTCCTCTTTCCTTTATTTCCAATCTTTCCTCTTGAGTTATTTTTTCATTTCCTTTTCTAGCAGCAATCCTCTTGACTTACTTTTCCGTTTCTTTTTCCAGCAACAATCTTTTCTTTCGAGTTACTTTTCCGTTTCCTCTCAAGTTACTTTACTTTTCCATTTCCTTTCTTTCCAATCTTTCCTCTCAAGTCACTTTTTCTTTTCCTTTTCTGGCAGCAATCTTTCCTCTCAACTTACTTTTCCATTTCTTTTTCCGGCAACAATCTTTCCTCTCGAGTTACTTTTCCGTTTCCTCTCAAGTTACTTTTCCGATAGGTCCTCCAGCATCTTTCCTCTCGAGTTAGCCTACTCCTTCAGTTCTCCACTTTACACATGGTTTTGCGGGCCTTAAGCTTTTTCTGTTCAAATTTGATTACTGTAATGGTGGCATATCCTTAGGGGACGGTATTTTGTCTCTGCTTCTTTTTTC
>SNQJ01S0064442.1:0-12370 GCA_010110895.2 Picea sitchensis
ACATAAATAAAATAACATTACTAATCTAATATGCCCCAATTAAGTGGTAATGAGCCAATATTAGGGCTTAACAACTAGCCTTTCAGTCCTCAGTTATATGATGGATGGCATAAATAATGCACCATTCTAGTGATAATAACAAGGAAAATGTGCATTAGAAGTGATGATTCCATTGTTTCATGGTGATGGAAGCAATGTGGCATCAAGAATCCACTCAACTGATCCAACTCAACTCTGAATCGAAAAGAATATTCCCCTAGAATGTAGGAAAATGAATATTCTCCCTCAAATGTAGAAGATTGGATAATGACTAATAAACGTAGGGAAAACCTTAGGAAAAATAAATCCTAGGTGTGTTTGAAGTATCTCCAACACCCCTCGCCCCCTAAACATCACTATGGTCAAAATAAAAGAATGGGTCCCAGAAATGAGGTCATGTTAGGTACTTGAAAACAAAAGACAGATTGAAATAAACAAGGAAAGAGGGAAAACCTCATGGGAAAACCCCCCCTCAAGGTGAAATGTATCAGAAAATAATTGACAGTTGCTAGGCAATTGTGTCCTTCTCTCCAAGATGACTGAGCAGAGAATGGAACTTTTCCTCAGTGAAGGTTGGTGAAGATGTCTGCAGTATGTTCTAGTGAAGAAAAATAATGTAGGTCGATGATCCCCTCATGTACTAAGTCCTAGATGTAGTGCATGTGGATCTCAATCCACTTATTCCACTGCCTCTGAATTTGATCTCTGTAGAACTTCAAAGTGATCTAGTTGTCACACCAGATGATGATTGGCTGGTGAAACTGAATTCCCAACTTAGTGAGAAAATGATGTATCTGCATAGCCTGAATGGTTATGTTAACTACCTCTCTATACTCTGCCTCATTTGAAGATAGAGAAATAACCTCTTGCTTCTTGCTCGACCAACAAATGTGACCAAAACCCAGACTAGGTGAGTAACCAGATATGGACTTGAGATCAATGTTGTCGCCAACCCAGTCAGAATCAATGAACCCAATGAGGTCCAATGCATATTTTGTTGCATAGTGAATCCTAAAGGTGATGGTGCTCTGTATGCACCAAAGGATATGCTTTGCATCCTTCCAATGTAGCTCATGTGGCTCTTGCATGAACCGAAAGACTACTCTAACTGCATATGAGAGGTAAGGTCTAGAGTGTGTGAGATACAAAAAGCTCCCCACTAGCTATCTGTATACTGTGTTGTCCACTAGTGGAGTGTCCCTGCCATCCTTAAGTCTAACTCCTTATAGGAAAGGATTTGGGGAAGACTTGCAGTCTATCATGTGGAATCTCTCGAGGAGATATCATGCATATTTGGCCCAAGATAGTTTGATGCTTGATGCATCCTGACTGATATCAAGAATAAAGAATAAATGTAGTGGACCCATTTCCATCATCAAGAACATGTCAAGAAGAATCCTCTTGACTGCAACAATCAATGAATTCGATCATTTGGTGATCAACAAATCATCAACATACAAAACTATGAGTAGAAGTGAATTAGTCATCCTGAGCATGTAAACATTTGGGTTTGACTTACAATGTACACATTTCTATGAAAGAGGTTAGGAGTCCATCTTAGCATACCATGCCATTGGGTCCTTCTTGACGCCATAAAGGGACTTCTTTAGTATATATACCAAAGATGAATCCTGCATGAAGCCCTGGGATGTTCCATATAGATATCCTCACAAAGATCTCTGTGAAGAAATGCATTCTTCATGTACATATGATGGAATTCCCATCCCTTGGATATCGCAATGGAAATTTCCAAGAGTATGGAATACATCTTCACTACTGGAGCTAAGTTCTCATCATAGTCAATGTCGTGCGTCTGCTGAAATCCTTTGGAGACTAGCCCAGATTTGTATTTGCTAACATGTTCATCTGTTGTGCTCTTGGTCCTGTAGACCCATCTGCACCTGAAAATTTTCCTTTCTGAAGGAAAGGGAACTATATCCCAAGTCTGGTTCTCAAGGAGGGAGTTGTATGCCTCCTGCATGGCTAATTCCCAAAAGGGATTCCCAACAGCCTCACCATAGGACTATTGATTTGAAGACTGGACCAAGAAAATATGTCTGGGTGGCATTGATTTAGTGCCAGTGAGTGCAAGAGGAGGGTCCTTGAAATCATATTGATTCCTCCTGGTATTAGTTGGATCCCCAACAAGATCTCATGCATCCTGAGGAGTATTCTTGGACCACTTGGGCCTTGGCTCTGTCTCTGCATATGCATCTGCGTGCACTGACTCTACATGTGACTATACCAACTCAGTATCTGAATCATTTGATTCCTATGAATTAGAAATCTCATATGAATAATAATCTACATGTGCATGCTCATCATCTCTATCAGGTGGAAGAACAAAAGTGTCTACATGCGACTCCTGAGGTACATGCGAGATACTTTCCTTGAATTTAACATTGCGCTCAATGATGAGCTGGTTGGTAGAGGGATGAATGATTTTGCATCCCTTCACACTATTTGGGTATCCAAAAAATATACACTCTATACTCTTTGGATCAAGTTCCTTCCTCTTCTTATATGGAATCTTAGACCATGCATGTGAACCGAATATACGAAAGTGGGTGAGTTTTGGTTTGAGTCCACTCCAAGACTCGAAAGGGGTCTTATCCTTGACATATATATGGATAGATTTGTTTTAGATTTAGTTTAGACAATTATGTGCTTCATCCCATAATCTCTATGGAAGTGACTTTGCATGTAGCATTCAAGATGCCATCTCTTTCAGGGATCTATTTTTTTTCTCAGCAACTCAGTTTTGCTGCAAAGTATAGGGAACCGTGTGCTGCAAAAAAATAATAGGCTCAAGACAAATATTCGGTACCTCATGGTTGACATACTCACCCCCATTATCTATTCAAAGTACTTTGATCTTCCTTCCTGACTGTGTCTCAACAGGGGATTTGAAATCTTTGAGAGGTTGAAAGACTTCAGATTTTTTCCAGAGAAATAAAGCCCGGGTGTAGTGTGAGAAATCATCATAAAAAATTAGCACGTACCTTGCTTTACTTATGGATGGATGTGTAAAATATCCCATGATATCAGTGTGGATCATATCCAAAGGAGAGAAGGCCTTTTCAGTCTTTCCTTTCTCGAATTTCTCTTGAGGATGTTTTCCAAGAACACATCCATCACAAATTCCTTTGGAGAAGTGGATGTCAGGTAAACCTTCAACCATTCCTTGCTTGATAATCTTTTGCATGTATCTGGAATTTAAATTCCTTAACCTTTCATGCCATATCCTATGGATTTCATCAACATGTGTAAGCAGTAATGTAGAATCTAGTTCAATAAATTAAGAAAATGTGTAGAGTCTGGATTGGCCATTTACCTCACCAATAGAAACTTTGGAATTGGTTTGCATGTCATAGATATCCACAACATCAGGTGTGGATATTAATTTCTTTCCATTGTCATAGTTTTTCATATGATACACAGAGATAATATTTACAAATATTTTGGGAATGTGTAGCACATTCTCGAAGCTCCCATTTATGAGTTTAACTCTTTCTTTGCTAGTGACTTCGACTGGAGATTCATCCCCCATCATAATAAGAGGACCTTTGCATGCATCAAATGAAGAGTATACTTCCTTTGTGGATGTCACGTGGTGTGATTCACCTGAATCTACAATCCAAGCATTGGAAGAGACGTTAATGGAAATCAAAGCATGGCTAGAATTGACTTTCTTAGGGTTTAGATCTTCTGGATTCTTCTTCTTGGAACCCTCGGGGATGCAATCTCCAAGATTGTTTTTTTGAAGTATTTGTTCAATTTGATCTATCAGTTTCTACATGCATGCAGATTTTGGATGGAATTATCGTTGGAAGTAAGTGCATTTCACCCCTTTTCTTCCCTTTCCACCTTTGGATATGGAGGAATCATTGAAGGGGTTTGAGTACCCTTCCTTCTTTGGATTTAAATGTCCCTTCCCTTTGTATTTGTGTTTAGATTTCTGATTTTAGTGATTGATACCATCTTGCAAAGCAAGTTCATGCACCTTTGAGCCTTTGATTTTTCCTATATTGATGATCTTGGTCTCCTCTTGCATCAGAGACTCCATAAATACCTTAAGAGAGGGAATTTTCCAGGTAGCTCCATAGGCGAGCCTAACGTAATGAAATTTGGATAAAAACAATGAGTATTCTAGACCAAGTTTGGAAAGAATGGTAAGAACCATTTGTTTCTCCTCTTTAGATTGATCAACCCTGCAAGCCTTGAGTTTTAACAAAAAATCCTTATATTTGGTAAAACAATCTTGGATATTGCCGAAGGTTTTTGGATCCAAAGTGAGAAATTCCACCTTGATCATGTGTCCCCTCATCTCATCATGTTTACAAAAAATTCCTTCCATGGTGGTCCAGACTTCATCGGCGTTTTATAGGAGGATATGTGAAAGAGGAGCTCAGGAGAAATACGTCTAGAAATAGTTCCATACACTTCATCCATCTGATTTAGATACTTGTATTTTTCTATGGATGATGTGGGTTTGGTATCTGTGCCCATGGTTAACCTATATATTCCTTTCCTATGAAGATGCAATTCCATCTTGTTCTTCCATGCAAAGAAATTGTATGGTGTAAGAATCAATTCTTTTGGAAATTCCATTTTCCTGCTATCTTCAATCTTTGGTACCTAAAAAAAGAGTATGGTGTGTCTTTTTCCTAGAAATTCATCAGCTTTGATACCATGTAAATGTGGATAAACATTCATAGATAAGATCTAGCTAGAAAAGGACATACATAGTTTGCAGAATAAATCAGAAAATATGGAAATGAGAGAGAGAGAGAGAGAATAAAGAATTGCATTAACTAAATGAATGAATTATAATTTACACATGATACAGTATGTATAACTCAACTAATTCACACTAGGATATAATCCAATGTGCCATAGTGGTGGTATAGAGTGATCTGGGCACATGCCGACAGATAAGGGAGTAAACTACCACCTAGTCTAAGTCAACTAGCCTTTCAGTCCTTAGTTAATTGACTAATGGCATCAATAATGTGCCACTCTAGTTATAATCCCAAGGATAATGTGCATTAGTCGTGTTGATAACAATGTTTCATGGTGATGGATCCTTAGGAAAAAGAAATCTTAGGTGTGTGTGAAGTATCTCCAACAACCCTTGGATGTACTAGGCCCTTCATGTTATGATAAAGGTAATGATGTGATTGATAGTATTGATGAATTCATACATGTTGGGAGACATAAGTGGGATGTGTTTGGTCATGATGGAGATCCCGTTTATTATATTGAAGGTCATTTTCAATTTTTTCCCTTACAACAACCATATGTGATTGCTACTAATCCAGATGTTTGGAAACAAGAAGATGGCATGATTACAATTTTTTTCCAACCACCCAAGGATGATTTACTGCAACATTCTCATGAGGATTTTTGGTCATATCCTGGGGAGTTTCGTAATTATTTTTTTTATCACTTGGATTTACTATACAAAGAGAATTTTCAACCACCTTTGTGCTCTAATTTTGATAAGGGTGAAGACATGGTTTTCCTAGAGCAAGATTTTTCTGACGAGAATTTCCAACCTCCTATGATTTCATCTTGACATTCTACTACAGACATGGTTGGGGGTTCCCCTCATTATTGTAACTTTCCTGTCAAATGGAGTTGTTTCCAAACTTTGGTTTGTTGTATGCCTTTCCAGTTTCGCATACAAAATCAAAAATACTTTGTTTGTGAGAAGTTTCTTTTCTCTAGGCCCGATTTCATTCGTTACCTTGTACCATATTTTCCTATAGACAAGCATATAACTTTTCGTAGATTCCTACTCATCCCTTCTTCTCGACCTTCGGATGAGAAGTTTGTAGTTGAGTATGAGGATCTGCTTCCATCTATTTTTCTTTTCCATGTTTTAGGACGCATTGGGCAGGGTTGTGGTGATACCTCTTGGAAATATTTTGTCCCTCCCTCTTGCCTCCATGAGTTAGATTTGATGATTACCTATCATATACTACATTCTCTAACTCATGTTCCTTTTCTCCTTAACTTATGTTTTTTTTGGTTTATGATGAAGTGAAAAGGTATGTGTTGTGATACAATGTTATCATGGTTGTCTTGGTTATATGATTATACGTAGCATTAAGACTAACCTAGATTCGATAGTTAGGGTAGGTAAGCATTTGAATCTTGCATATCATGTTAGCATAGTTTCATATATGATTTACATGTTCTCTCTTTTTCACATTGCATCATTTATATTCCATACATATACGTTTTCATGGACATGTTAGAATGTATTTTTCTTTTGGATTTTGATCATTTTTCATAAGAACAAGGGGTGATAGAGCCACCCTAGGTACTCTAACATTTTTCTTAAGTGTATAGGAATAGGTTGTAGTATAGATGATGAGGTTAGCATGCGCTCTACGATTATCACATGTCCTCGAACAAGAGCCTGATGTTACCCCCTTCATATTAGGGGTAACTATTGAGATCATGTCTCAAACCCCATAGGTAGCAGACACAGAATGCCAAGAGAGAGATTTGACTAACATAACCTCACAGGGCCCCTCCTATTCATTGATGTGCCACCATACATCACCAACAGTAGAGAAGCTTCCATCACACCATACTAATACCATAGGACAACAATTATTGTTTCATGAGGTAATAATTTTGGTATCCTGACAAGTGTCACCCTAATAATTGAAGCATTTGAATATGTTGAAAATAATTATTTCTTTATTTCACAACATTTTCTTGGAAATTATACTCTTTTCCTGATTTAACCTTTGTAGGCGTCATTTCATCTTAGCAAGTTGGCCACCCTCAGGAATAAGGTTTTACTAAGGGTTCCTTGAAAAATCATCATACCACTCCTGGTCATACTTATCACTTTCCATACTTCTTCCATTTTGTCTCCTCATCTTTTGGGACTTTCATGTGTACTCTCCCAAGAAGGGATTGTATCTCATTTCAAGGGAAGAAGGTGTTGAAGGCCCATAGAGAATGTATTTGGAAAAATATAAAACCCAAATGAAAACATTATAGATGCTCTCCCAAGAGGTCTTGAGAATGATGGAATGTTTCTCCTAAAATAATTTGAATACTTGCAAAAGAAAACTCACATTATATAGATGTCCCACTTGTTGCATTGAGTACATGTATGTAGTTTCCCTTTCTTTCCATGCATATGGAACTTTATGTACCTCTAGATTCAAGTGACGTTGAGATATAACTCTTTTCTTTCCATGTTTTATAGTACACAATTGTTTTGGACTTTAATTAATTAATCGAAATAAATGGGCTTGGAAAAAGGTTGCATTGAAAATGAAGGTGCAACACACCCTCTACAAATGAACCCATAAATGAGACAATACGAACCCTTGTGTGTCATGAACCCAACTCCCAAAAGTTTTACCCTACTCCACCTCAGAATCATACATGGATTTGATGGGTTTCCCTTGGGAAACACCCTTGAATTAAGGATTGAATGTCCCAAAAGGATTCCTTAACACCCCTCCCACACCTAAATTTGACAAATTGTATAAGGTCTTTAATCATTTGTTTAGTTTGAAAAGGGGGGTTTGATGCACATGTTTGGGTGGTTTGATTATTAGACATGGCTTAGTGGGTATGATTATTGTGACTTATGGACCCTTGGAGGGTGTATATTTTATTCGTTGCAGGAAATTTATTGGTGAATAGGTATTCATGAGGATAGACTTGTTCATATCTCCATGAGGTATTTAGATCCCAATGATGGATGCAGAGACCCCATTCCTGGGGAATACTTGTGATCACCAGTTACATAGTGAAGAAAGAGGGTCATTCCCTTTGGAGGCACTTTTACATGGCCCGAGAGAATAGTTTACATCCTCTGACACTTAGAATGTATCCTTTGGAGGCTTGGACATTACCCTCATATTCCATAACATCACATAGGGCTAGGTTTTGATGGAAGGATGATGTGGGCGATACTTGATGAGGATTTTGGCACATGTGGGAATGGTATGTGGCCTTTGGAGTCCTAGTGTTACACGTTTATAGCCCAACATACTTCATTGAGAGCTCAAGGTCACCCTATAAGGGATGATTTCACCCTTTTTAGGGCTATTCTTTGTAAAAATTAAATTTATTGTAATTTCAATGAGAAAATAAAAAAGAATGCTCAATTTTGTTAAAAGACACAAATTTTGGGTTATCGAGGCTAGGATTTCCAATATAATTATGGATAGCATCAAATCATTTTTCATCATAATTCTCCTCAGATAAAAGAGGACAATTCTAGAATTTTCTCCCTAGTGGATCCTTGGCTAAATTTTACTAGTGTGCACCACTTGGAGATTTGTTATCGATTCTTTTTTATGATTTTTGGTGGAAATTTTTGTAACTAGGTGTTTATTTCTTGGTTATTCTTGGTGATGTAAGAAAAATATGCAATTTATTTCATGCTTTGAATGGTTATGGTATATTTTACTTTTTCATTTTTAAGATTATGAGATTTCTTTCTCTTAAAACTAGGAGAGGGAAATAAAGTTCTTCTTCATCTCTCTAGTCTTTTTCCACTTGTTAATATTCAAAAGGATATTTAATAGAAAGGATTCTAAAGACCTAAAGTGCTATCACTTTACAATATTTGTTGTAGATATTGTTACAAATACATTTTCAAGTTTCCAAGGAGAAGAGGAATTTTCTAGAGCCTAAAAGAACTTGCACTCTAGCCAAAATCCCATCTTTGAGACTTAGATATTGAGGCCTTGAAGTGTAAACACCTCAAGACTTTATTTCTCCATATTTAGACAATTATTATCATTTTTTCTCCAAGTTATTTGTTGTTTTTTTAGTTCACTCCATAAGCCCAAAAGGAACTAATTCATATTGCTCTTGTGAAGGATTGATCAAACAACCATTAAACTCTATTATTTAAATCTTCTACTAACTTCTACTAACTCTAGCTTAGACTAATTCACTAGCTAACTTGTTGTCGTTGAAAAACATTTCTATATCCATAGTAATTCATACTAATTTTCTACATACACTAACCTAACATATAACTAAATCACTCAGAAAATCCTTTTGACAAAAGTTAGATAATCTACTTGATATATGCTTCATTTTCACTATCCTTTCTTGCAATTATGAACAATATTTCTTATGGATGTTATGAATTACTAATTTATGTTATAAACCATCATCTAGCAGCAATTTTCATATCATAAATCATATATTTGGTTTTTTATTGTCTATTGAGGTCCTATTATCATAATTGTACTTGGAAAATGCTATATTATTCTTGTTTCGGGAAAGTACACCAATTACACTTGTTTTCTTCAATTTCTCAGACATAGACCTTCTTGACATAGGTGACTAGTGAGAGGGGGTTATATCTTAACCATATCCTTATTTTACCTATCCCCTTAGGTCTCTAGGGATGCCTCCCTTAGGTTTGACCTCCATCCATCCCTAAAAGTGGGGATTTCTCACTAAGGTGACAGTGGTGGGATATCTTGTTGCTACGCTAATTTCACTGACTTGTCTTGGGATTTGGACAAGTACAAATTGCGTGATAATCATGACCATGTTGGTTGGGGCCATCAACTGTTTCACTCTTCGATGGTTTTAATCATGTTAAAAAATTGTTGTGTTCATCTTTTATTTGATTGTGTGAGTGGTTACTAAAAGTGTTCATCTTGTTTGGGAATACCTTGTTCTGTCAAACACTTGGAAATGTGTGAGATGAAATAGACCTCAAGAGAGGGATACCCTTTAGGTAGTCCCCTACATGTCAAGGAATCACTATTTACTTCTAGAGTTATAACTCCACTTGTTTTACATTGGATATAGATCCTAAGAACACCTTTTCCTTTTTGGTAACTGGTGGAATCCCCTTATCGACATCAAGACCTTCATTATAGGGGTTAATCCCATGTTCTCTAGTACCTATCCACCTACTTAATGGGTTACCGTGGACCAATATGAGATAGACATTATTTCCCTTAGACTTGGTAGGATATCATGTGCTCAACTCCAACTCATCAATATCGCAACATTGATATTCGTACATACATCCACGATCCAACCTCATATATAATTCCTCAAATTTGATTGAATTTTTCCTGTCATTTTCTGAACCCTCAATTTGAGCTTCCCTTCAGTTATCTCATTTAAAATATTTGAATCCCCTTTCCTATTCAACAAGTCTTCTTATATTGTTTCCACCCCCTCCCCCTTGTGTGGGGGAAACAATTTTTATGTACCCATATCAACAACAATTGTGATGTAGAGTTGGTCCTTTAACCGAGGAATATGTATATGGAAATAAATATGTAATTTTATTGTACTCTAGACCTCTTTTTCTAGCACCATATTGTACTTGATATGTCATGTTGTCCCACAAGTTCAACCCCTTTATTATTGGCACATCATTGTAACTATTATCATAAGTTATCTCGATGAGTATGGGTATTCCTACCTCGTCCCTATTGATATCATGCAACTTAACACCATGTGACCCTCTTGTTGATACATGGTCTATTTCAATCTCTTCTATGGGTGGTTATTTTCCCCATAGCACTTCTTTCTCTCCTTAGTTATTTCATTGATTAGTAAAATAAAACTATAATGTATTTCAGTCATATGATGTGCTCCTAACCTCATACAATAGAGGGCATCTATTATCAAAAAAAAATGGAGCATCTAGACCTAAATGTTAGGTGTACTGGAATACCCTAGCAATAATATGGGTACCATGACATAAAACCTACTTTTATACCATGTCCCCTATAATTAAATTACATGAACCCCTTACCTAAAATCAATTCCACACAATAAATTCATAAAGCCCCGTTTTATGACTTTTACCTCCTATTTTTAATTAAAAAGGAAAAATAACGAGATAGATTTCATAATTTCACCTATAAGCGTAGAAGTTTTTTCCGCCTCATCTCATAATTAACTATTTTTTTCCTCTCACCCATTCTCTTTCTCTCCCATTTCTCATTGTGGGTGTTTTTCCGTAGATTTGCTCCATCATTCTTGAAACCATGGTTTCTTGAGGAGCTATTTCTCTTTGCAACCATCATCTAAACCCAATGGAGAGATAAGACACACACACACGGGGAACTCAAACAACCCTCCCAAGGAGAGGCCACAAGGAGATCAACATTTTCAAGGGATTTTCTCCATGGGTGATATTGTACAAATTTTTCTCTTGGGTAATGGATTTTCCATTTATTATTTGATACATTTGTTGTTCTTTCTCTTTTCTTTGTTGCATTTCATTTATATTCTAATGGATAGAATATAATTGAGAGTAAATATACCCATTTAAAACTATAGTTTTTAGTTTTATAACATCTTGTATGTGATATTGAAGAAACCACAATATTTTAAAATATTCTAACCCTTGTTGCACATTTTCACCAACAACAACCTCTACCAAGATTCGTAAAATCAAAATAACAATAATCATAATAATACCCTTAAGTGCTCAAATTCCCAACATTATATTTTCATTCCCTTCAATCAACATGTGCTCTTCATAAAAATTTCATGTTTCACCTCTAATGCCAAGCTTATGATAACCTATATATGTGAATAATCAAGGATTAATAATCAAACATTTAAGGACTTAGAATATATCACTAGCTAAGGTTTATAGCCGTGATCGAAGGACTTAGGTTGAATAATTCACTAAGGTCCTCTCCCCTTAGGCCAATTTCACTTCCCCCACTTGTGGAATCATAGCCCTCCATCTATTTTAGTCCTTTTTCATTTGCAATAGTTACACATTTAATATTAAAATGAAGTGTACAATGATATTTCACATATTATCTTTGCTTACAACCATCTGAGGACGGTGCAAAAATAAGGGGAGGGTATTGTAATGTTCCCAAGGCTGAGCCCTGTTGTAAATCATGTCTATGAAGTATAGAGCTTGCATTATGAATTGTAATTATGTTTTATAGGTTGGTGAGCCAAGTTTATATAAGTTGGTGGGCTTATGTGTTATTAGGCTAGAGAGCCTAAGTGTTAAGTCCAGGAGCCTGCTTTTGTATATGTAATCATGCAAAACATTAATAAAAAAATAAACACCGCTATGTGCAGAATGACCACTATGAATGAGTGATGGGGGACTAAGCTTCCACAGAGTGGGTAAGGAATTGGGGGCTGGAAGGTTGGAAAGAGAGGCTAAGTGTTGAGCCTAGGGGCTTAAGTCCTTAGGAATTAATATTATTCCAAAAGACATGTGAAATATATGTTTTGTCCTAAGTTCCTGGAGAGGAACGCATGCTAATGGAGTGCATGCAGCTTCATGGGTGACATGTGTCAACCCAGGCACATGTAGTTAAAAAAA
>SNQJ01S0064442.1:12380-24552 GCA_010110895.2 Picea sitchensis
GTGAGTTAACCGAATTGCTATTGATGTTGTGGTTATCCTCACTGTGTGGGAATTGAGTCAGAAGGGGTTAAAGAACCGGGTTTTAAGGCCCTTAGTTGACGAGTCAGTCTGCTAGGCCTGTGAGAAGCTCTTTCCAGGTGAGGGAGTATGCTCAGAAGTGGTATTGTTCCAGAGAGAGTCCAGTAACAACTACATAGCTCTAAGACTTCCTGATCCGGCTTGTTACTGAGACCCAGAGAGGGAGGTGAAGCACTAATGGACTGTGCTTGTGAAGGTGTATACTCCCGGGCGGAACAGGCATGTGGGGAATGAGAGTCCATGAGTAGTGGGCATAAGAAGGAATCCTGGGAAGAATCCTTCCTGTTATTCTGTGCAGTTTTCCCTGTAACCTCAGCCTAGACTAAGATTCCTTGCTTTGGGTGGAGCTTAGTCCTAGCTCGGGGGTGACCCACTGCTGAGCATGATGAGCAGCGTGGTCTAAAGTTGGGAGGTTCGTGGAAGGCTTGCACGTAGTTGGTGGAATTACCACGGTTTCAAAGATAAGTATCATCTTATGCTTAATATTATGTTTTGCATGCCTATGATGCTTATATGTATCATGTATTCTATTGTTCATATGAATTATTGTTAATGTCAGGGATTATTTATGTTAGCAGTAATCTTGTGCTTACTCTGACTTAAATGTGTTTAATTTGACTTAAATGCATGTTATTAATTAAGTATGAGAATGATGTTGTTCCGCACAGTAGCATTTGCCCGACCAGTGGGATGGTCGGGGACGTTACAGTATGGTATCAATATATTTTTATTTATATTGATAGAAAATGTTAAAAATGGGTAAATGAAAAATGACATGAGTTACTATTAATATTTATTTAAGGTGGATATGTTTGTGGTGTTAGAATAATGAATAAGCATCTAGAATATGTTAAATTTAGAATATTGTTTTATAGTTTGTTTCATTGTCATGCAAATTGGGGTTGAAGGTGGTTTGAGATCCACTTAGATAGGAGCATGATCAATCTATAAATGAAATTGATTTCTTTGCATAATGTAAGTTGTGTAAGCTTCATCTCACTTGTGTGTGTGGTTTATGTTAATTTTGATTTGGTATCAGAGCTAAGGAGAAGAGAGCCAAGCTAAAGAGAAGAGAGCCAATGCATGCCAAACCGTGAGTGTGACGGAAAAAAAATGGAGTTCTCTCATTTGAAGTGGGTGCGTACATGAGTTGAGGAATCATTGTCCACCCCTGCGTTGGTTGTTGTATGTTGGTTCATGGTTGAGAAGGAGGCTTGTGTGATAATTGTTGTGATCGTGAGCTGAGTCGTTGTGTTGGTGAAGGAGATCATTGTCTAGAGAGATGCCCAACAAAGGAGAAGCCATTGAAGGAGCTATCGCTGCTCATTGAGAAGATTGTTGGTGGGCTGAGAGAGTTGCTTCTTCAGATCATTGTGATTGCTTCCCTCTTTGCCTCTCCTATTTGACTCCTACCGAAGTCGATTCTTCCATAAGAGGAGATCGTTGAGGTAAGAAGAATCACCTGTTTTGAATTTCTAAAGAGAAAAGACAGAGAGATAGAGTTGAACAAAGCCGACTAGTGCGGTTGTTGGCTTGCATATCTTCCTAGATGAAGAGGAGGAGCTCGTTTCCTGCGTGAAGAGGAGGATCCTGCGTTGCCTTCTACGCGTGAATAAACTGCCATTTTAAATAAGATACAGAAAACGTTGCCATTCGGTGCATAAAATTACCACTATTTTTTTCACCACCAGATTCATAGACACAAGGGATCACAAGTGCTAACCTGCAGCAGCGAAGGAGCCTGTGCGAGATGTAAAATCCAACAACATTTTATTTTTATTTTGGCAAATAATCTTTGAATTATTTGTGGTAAAATATGGAAAACCCTCTCGCCGATTCATATTTAAATGAATCCACCAAGATTGATGGCGAAAACTATGTAAACTGGAAGTTTAAGATGACCACCATTCTCGAGACATATAGCATATGGACGACTGTCAAAGGTGATGAGCCCAAACCCATTGTTGTTGCCTCGATTCCAGGTTGGGATAGGCCATAGATGAAAGTGAAAGTGTTGTTGCGCATGTTCGTAAAGGACAACATCATTCCTCATATAAGAGACTGTAAAACTTGCAAAGAGATGTGGGACGTTCTCAAAGGTTTGTACGAAACCTCTAATGCAAACCAGATCTTATTTTTAAAAACTAAGCTACCATCTATCAAAATGGAAGCGAATGAAAGCATAAGCAATTTTGTTTCCAGAATTGAAGACTTAAGTGATAAGCTGGGTGACATTGGTGAAAATTTTTCTAGTAGCGATTTAGTAACTATTGCTTTGAAGGGTTTAATGCAAGACTATAAAGTATTTATTTCAGCATTCTCACCTAGACAAACGCCTCCTACATTTGATGAATTGGTTGGGATTCTTCTTCGAGAGGAAGAGAGAATGAAGAATTATGATCTGGATTCAAGTGGCTCAGATTTGGCGTTGATTGTAAGAGGTAAAATATCATACCGAGGGAAATTGTGGGATAGGAACAGAGGTCGGTTTCAAGCAAAGTAGAAAGGTATGACACATCATGTTTCTTATGTTAAGATAAATATTGAATGTGACTATTTTGGAAAACATGGGTATCTTGCTAAAGATTGTTATAGAAGAAAGAATCATGAATCAAATCAGAGACATAGAAGGTATAATTGAAATTTTGTGCATAGAGACACTTCAGTTAATGATGGACTTAAAAATATTAAATTGTTTATTTTTGACGCTGCATTGTCTACTGAAACTGATGATGAGACTACTTGGTTCATAGATTCTGGTGCATCAGCTCATATGAATTGTAATAAAGAATGGTATGATGAATATTATGAGAAAACTGATGGCACACACATTTACCTAGGAGATAACAGATCACATAAAGTCCAAGGCTATGGAGTAATAAGTTTGAACTTACCTAATGGACAATTGAGACAGATTCATAATGTGATGTATGTTCTTGGTATTAAAAATAATTTGATATATGTTACAACTATCATTTATAATAATCTAACAGTGGAATTTGGTAAGTTGAGGTGTGTTGTGAAAGATATCAAGGATCACTACAGGTTTGTTTCCACAGGTACTAGGGTTGGTGGATTGTATAAGTTGGATGTAACAATGAATCATCATGTTGCATTGACATCCACAATAATGTCATCAAAAGAGTTATGGAACCACAGGTATGGGCACCCAAATTACAATGATTTGATGTTGTTGCAAAGAAAAACTATGGTAGAAGGTCTTCCTGTTATGAGGAATGATCATTTTCCATGTGAAGCATGTGCACTTGGTAAACAACATAGAGAGGAGTTTCATATTCATACAGAGAAAAGACAAATAGATATTCTTGAATTAATTCATATTGATGTATGCGGACCTATACAAACTAGGTCACTTGGTGGTGCTTCCTACTTTCTTATTTTTGTTGATGATAGATCTAGATATACATGGGTCTATTTCATAAGGAGAAAAAGTGATGTATTTGAGTACTTTAAAGAATATAGAAATATCTATGAAAAAAAAATAGGAAAATGTATTAAAGTTCTCATATATGATCTGGGTGGTGAATACACATCAGGTGCATTTAAAAGTTATTGTAAATTTCATGGGATCCAACAATAGTTTACAGTACCTCATACACCTTATAAAAATGGTGATGCTGAGAGGTGGAACAAAACACTGGTGGAGTGTGCTCGCAGTATGCTTCAAGGTAAAACCATTTATAATGGTTTTTGGGCAGAAGCCATTAACACTGTTGTTTATTTAAAGGATCGTAGTCCAACTAAGAAATTAGATTTCCAAACTCCTTTTTGAGATTATTCATGGTTATAAACCCGATGTCAGTCATTTGAGAGTATTTGGATCCACTTCCTTTGCACATATTCCAAAGGATGAGAGAAGAAAACTTGATGCAAAGTCAATCAAGTGTGTTTTTATTAGGTATTGTACTGATAAGAAAACATACAAATTGTTTTATCCCAGTTCACATAAATTGTTTGCAAGTAGAGATGTGATGTTTCATGAGAATATATATATATATCTATATAGTTTATACAATGAATTATGCAGATGATTGGAATAATCATAGTGATAAACATGTCAAAATAGATGCAATGGTTAAATAGGAACATGAACAGGTACAGGTTCAAGAACAGAATGAAAGCAGTATGGACACTTCAAGCATTCAAGATACATCAAGTGGAGAAGAGTCACCACAGAGAAGGAGACGAGATGAAAGAAGTGAAGGACCAAGAAGGTCATCATGACAAACTCAACCACCTATAAGGTATAAATACTATGCATTTATGTCTCATGTCATGAATGTTGTACAACCTGTAAAATATGATCAAGCTAAAGAACATGAAGAATGGAGAAATTATATGAATGATRAATATGATTCCCTTATGAAAAATCAAACATGGGAATTAGTTGAACTGCCTGAAAACAAAGTCTATATTGGAAGAAAATGGTTGTATAATTCTAAATTTAAAGCAGATGGTAGCATTGACAAATATAAGGSAAGATTAGTTACAAAAGGAYATTCACAAAAGGAGGGAATTGATTATGAAGATAATTTTTCACCAGTAGCTAAATTGAATACAATTAGAGTACTGATTGCCTTAGATACAAAACATAATTGGAAAATACATCAGTTAGATGTCAAATCTTATTTTCTGAATGGTGATTTAAAGGAAGAGGTTTATTTGGTTCAACTTGAAGGGTTTGTCAAGTAGGGAGAGGAGCATCTAGTCTGTAGGTTAAGGAAAGCATTATATGGTTTGAAACAAACACTGAGATCTTGGTATGTAAATATAGATACCTTCTTTTATCAGAATGGTTTTGTGAAACGAAAAAATGATCATAACCTGTATGTTAAGAAATATGAAGAAGGAAATGTTTATTTAATATCTTTATATGTGGACGATCTCATTATTACAGGAAATGCATGCAAGTTAATTGAAGAGATTAAAATTTAGTTGTCTCAAGAGTTTTAAATGAAAGATCTTGGTGAATTGCATTACTATTTCAATTGAGGCTTGGAGAGAGTCTGGTAAAACATTGATCACTCAAAGTAAATACACAAAAGAAATTCTTAAAAGGTTCAACATGAGTGAATGTAAATCTACGTCAACTCCCTTAGAACATAAAGCAAATTTGTACAACGAAGATGGATCTAAAGAGGCAGATGGTAATTTATATCATCGGTTGGTGGAAAGTTTGAACTACCTCACCACTACAAGGCCCAACATTGCATACTCAGTTAGCATCCTTAGTCAGTTCATGGATAAGCCTTCAGAGAGTCACTGGAAAGTTGCCAAGAAAGTAATTCGATATTTGAAAGGAACAATAGATTTTGGAATTATGTATACTGATGAATCTCATGTTGAACTGACAGGTTTTTCTGATTCAGATTGGGTGGGAAAACCGGATGATAGAAGACCTGCCTCAAGATATGTGTTTCATATATGATCGAGAGGTGATGATAAAGAATCAACCTACTATTTCTTTGTCATCAACAGAATCAGAGTATAAAGCCTTGACCAGTGCCACCTATGAAGTTGTTGGTTGTGGAGAATTCTTACAGATGTCAAAGAGGAGCAACATGGTCCAACATGCATCAACTGTGACAATCAAATTTCTATCAAATTGGCACTCAATCCAATATATCATGCAATATCAAAACACATTGAGCTACAACACCACTTTGTGAGAGAGAAGATTCAATCAAATGAAATTGGTTTGATATTTTGTAATATCAATGATAATGTCGCTGATATATTTACCAAGCTTCTTAGTAAACTCAAGTTTGAATTTTTTAGAAGGAAGTTAGGTGTTATAGAAAATATGTTTCTCCATTAAAGGGGGGTGTTAGAATAATGAAGAAACGTCTAAAATGTATTAAATTTAGAATATTGTTTTAGAGTTTATTTCGTTGCCACACATATTTTGCATAATGTAAGTTGTGTAAGCTTAGTCTCACTTGTGTGTGTATTTTATGTTAATTTTGATTTGTGGTAGGAATTTCAAAACTAAAATTCCATCAAATTTGATAGTTTTGACATCAAATTTGATAATTATAGTATCCATTCTTAAAATGCCAATGCAGGTTAAGTATAATGTTTAAAATGTCATCTCTAATAAAGTATTATGTCTGCTACCTTAACATTGCATTTTAAATTAACAATGTTAAGTACATCATCTTATAATGTTATTAAAAGTGAGGTTTTATGTTAATATAATGTAAAATGTGGCTATTCAATATTTTTTTTTGATAAAAATATAATTTTGAATTTTTTGTTATAATTTGAGGTTATCTTTAAGGATATTTTTAATAGAAAATGGATATACTCACTCATTTTTATACGATGACTTCATCAACATTTTTCTTACAATTTAAGAATATCTATGAATAGCCAATTAGTATACTTACATATGCTTATTACATGACTTTATTTATCAAACAATCCTTTTTATCATGACTTTCTCTAGAATGTGAATACTTACATATATTTATTCCATGACTTCATCTATCAACATACCCTTTTATCAGGTATAATTGGGAGAAAGTTTAATTTCAACCTCTTCTCTCTCTTAAAGTGGGTTTTCGATTAAAAAAAATCAATTGACACGATTTTATAGCTAAAGTTTAATTTCAACCTCTTCTCTCTCTTAAAGTGGGTTTTCGATTAAAAAAAATCAATTGACACGATTTTATAGCTATCTCASAGTATCTTTCCTCTATTAAAGTGCGAGGAAAAAATCAAATGACACATGTTWATATCCATCTCAGGACATCTTTGAAGAACCAATGCACATACTTAGTCACTTAGACCTAATGGTTCATACTTAGTCACTTATGCCGTGATCTCATCTATTATGCAACACTTTATTTAATGTATGATTGAGAAGGTGAGTAATTTACATGTCTTTTTCTCCATGTTAACCTAGATTTGTACCATTTTAATATGATGTTAGAGTTTGTAGTGCACCATGAATTACTCATCATTAGAGTTTGTAGAGCACTATGAATTACTCATCATTTTTTTTTGTAAAGTTCAAAGGAATAAGTCTATTAATATTTTAAATATCATAGATTCCATAAATTGTTGTTGTTGGCCTCTCACTTGATAAATCGGACCAACAAGATAAGTAGATATCATCCGGCCAAATATACTATTTGAAAAGGATCCAAAAAAACTTAAAGACCAGAGTTCTAGTGAAAATACCATGTCTATGTCTGCTTATAACTATCATTTTCAAAAATAAAAAACTACTAAGATACCAAATTTCATGGGGCCATGGACCCCTCCTTAGAGGCCGAAGGATTTGTCGTTTGAACTTCAATGTGCCCCAAATGCTAATGACACATTGCAAGAGGGGCAGGGAGGATTCATATGCGCTAAAGGGAGGCAACCAAGACTCTCTCTAACCATCAAGTGGAGGCCATTGAGCTGCAATTGGACCATGTTTTTCGCATCTTCCATTGTATGAAGCATTTTCCCCATGAAGGTATTGATGTGCTAGTAGAGTTCTATGGTCCTCTAAAATCTAGTGTCCCTACCTCTGATGTGTCCAACATCTAGGACCCAATGGATTGTGGTATCAACTATTTTGGAGTCAATGGTCATCTCCCTTTGCTCACTAACCGTGTCTTCCACTTCATCTAGAGCTCTCTGGAATCTTTAGGGAGTATTCTGTACGTAGTTCCTGGCAACATTATATGCCTCCTGTTGTACTCAAGATTCTAGATGCCTCTCCTCTAGATGTCTCGAAGTGGAATCCCCAAGGGTTCTCGATCCGCGCCTATAACCATGAGGATATCTATGCCTAGGGGTCATGGTATCTCGGATGAGGGCTCAAATCGAAGGGTGGTACCAAATTGAGAGAGGGTTACCATAAAGACTCTCTCTACTAGCAAGGGGGGACCGATGGTCCTAATCTATATTCTCAACCTATAGAGCCAACATCAAAATTTCGTTAAGTGTGATGTTCCTTATTTGACGAGTGGGGCTCATCAACGATGGGGAGATTATTACATAGCGATGTGAGTGAGTATGGGATTCTAGAGGATGCCTCATAACTTCCATTTATTTCTTTGTTCCCTCAGCCTTGTTGTCCTGTCCTCGATCTTCCTCTCATATCTGCCGACATATGAGAGATACCTTGTTCCCCATATTCCACATCGTTAGTATTAAGAGCCTTCATTAACTACTTTAACTACAAATATTATGTGTCATGTTGTTCATTGCTAGCTAGCATTCGATTTTCAATGGCCCAATCCACTTGGCACTGGGTTTTGTCCTTTCGTTGGAGGTGGAAAGAGGACTCGAGCATGTCCATTTAAATTCTTCCCCCTTGCGTCTCCATTGTATTCCCCTGATTTGAATGCTGTAGTTGGATCCATGTGGGGAGGTCTTGTCGACTGACGATCTTACGGTTAGCTGGCATCCTATCGTCCTATGATTGCCTGTAAGTCCTTTGGTGATCGTTCTGGTCACATGTAGGAGGGGAGGTCCTCTTTGCGAGGCCTATGTCCTCGAATGCTTGATCATTTAATATCCATATACCAGTCTCAAGGAAGCACCCTCCTTATACACTCTTCCCCAACTCTCCTTCAAAGGAGGTGTGGTCCATCATTACTAGTAGGAGCCTTGTGTCATCTACCATAGCTCTTCCATAACATAGAGTCATACTTGTTAGCTAGATTCAGGTAACATCTAGGTGGGGATTTCTAACATAGATACTGGGCATTTCTATTCCATCGTCATGTCTCTTGACCACCTATGTAGTTAATTCCCTCCATTCCAGAGTTGGGCTTCTACTCACTTTATCCTCCTCTTGGTCTCTCCTTGCCTTAAGGGAGATTTTTATAGTGTTTCTTCTCCTTGATTCTTATGAGGTTTATCTCTCATTTAGCTTGATTCCGTCCTCGTTCTCCTAGGGAGAAAGGTCTTTGCTTGAGATTGTGGCACAGTCCTGGGTGAAACCCTCATTCTCTGAGGTGTTCCAAGGCTTGTCCCACATATATTCCTTGATCATTAGGTGTTCTCTTGTTAACCAGTCTACCAGCTTGTTGGAAGAGTACTGCACATGTCTGGGGATGATCATCGACATGGAGTCCAAATTTTGTTGAACGACCTCCAAACTAGACTCCAGACGCCAAGTTTTTGTGATTCTCGTTATCAGGGAGCCACATTGTGGGATACTAAACATATTGATTATGATATAGGAATATCCTTCTACGATGATATTTCCATAAACTTGAGCTGTGGCTACACGGAGTCCTTCTTCCAGTGCCTAGAGTTTCGTTGTGTTGTTCATATTTTTCCACATCTTTTCCCCATACATTATCAAGATGTTCCCTTTATTTTTTCTAAATACTTTTTCCTACCCTTCCTGTACTGGATTTCCTTTTGAGGCCCCGTCAAATTTCATTTTGAAAAAACTCTCTGTGGGAGGGTTCCACTGAGTAGCCAAAGTTGTAGGGGCCGATACATGAATTTTCTTGAGGAGAGAAAGGTTGGCTCTGAGGTTGAGGCCTTGGAATATGGAAATATCATACATGATAACTTTCCAGTTTTTATCCTTCCAAGGTTGAGACAATATCATTTCCCAGACTGAGGTCATGAACTTTCTCCAGAGTTCTGTTGGTGGCATGGATTGAAGCTTGAAAATACTAGTGTTTCGATCTTTCCAGGCTTCCTAGGTAAGAAATCCAAGTAAAAGGTTCCAATATATGTTGACTCTAGGGTTATGAGTTATTGTTGTTGTCCACTTTTCAATGGTGTCTCTAATGGAATTCTTGTTGCGTCCAAATCTATGAAAGAGGAGCACCATTAGAGGCCAAAGGTGTTCCGTATAATATCAAGTATTTAAGAGGTGTTTTATTGTCTCCTCTTTCTCTATAGAAATATGGAAACAAGAGGGGCTTGTGAAACCCTGTTTGCATAAGTTATCCCAGACAAGAGTTGTGTTTAGGTAAATCATCCAGAGGAAGGTCGAAAATTTTGGCCATATGTTTTGATTCCAAATCTTCTTCCAAATACAGGCTTGTGGGAGCTTATTGTGTTGGGATGCCTGTGAAAGTTCCAGAAGTATCGGTTCCCTATCTCAAGCGGTCCTATTTTTCATAGAATCGTATCATCGTTCTATTAAGATCATATAAAAATCCCTCTATAATGTTGTTATCTGTTTCTCAAGTCCATTGGTGGTAAGGGAGCCATTTTCACCAGCGGCTGGGGTTTGTTTCCTCTGAATAGTAGTGTGAAACCATGGACTTATTATGAGATGTCATTCCAGCTTGTAGGGTGAGGAGATATGGTTGGTCTTCCTATTCAGATAGTTTTTTTGAAGCATCCTCACAGAAAAGAGCATCCTTTCCCATTTTTATTTCCCAAAAGAATTTTTCTTGTACGAAGTGTCAGTTTTTCCATGCTAGGTTCCATAGACTTGAACCCGAAGGGGCATTGTTCATTCTAATTATCTTCCTTATTTGTTGATTTTTGGCATATTTAGTTTTCTAGTTATCAACCCATTGGGATTTGGGATTCGTTAGCCGATGCTACCAAATCTTAGCCCCTAGGGTTTGTCTAAGGATTTTTGGATCCCTCAGTCCTAGACCTCCTTTCAATTTTTCAAGACAAAATGTTTCCCATGCCACTAGTGCCCATTTCTTTTTTGTTTTTCAACCTTCCCCATATCAAATTTCTTTGCAAATTTTGTATCTCTCTTAGAATCTATTCTTGTGTTGTTATGACTAAGAGACGATAAATTGGCATTACTTGGAGGACTGATTTTATAAGAATGTGTCTGCTAGCTGTATTGAGAGATCAGAAGAACCAATTGCCTAGTTTATTTGCCATATTTTCACCCAAGAATTTTATGAATTACTCATCATTAATATATCGCACTAAGAATATTAGTATTTCAAAGCAATCTAATTAAGTAACTAATTCTATTTTTAAGTGAGTTGTTGGGATTCAAAGCCAACGTGGAATCCATAGTACATAACATCTACAGATTTAAAGGAATTAATTATGTAGTTGATTCAAAGGAATTATTTACCACTTGAAAATGAATTTAATTAAACATCTACACATTCAAAGGAATTAATTAGAACTAATTCAAAGAAATTAATTATGACTAATTCAAAGTAATTAACTACCACTTGAAAATGACTTAAGTGATTTTTTAAATGACTGTACTTTAAGTGAGTTTCTAAAAAGACTCTGCTCCTTTATAACATTTTATTTCCAAATTTTTGTTTTGCACTTACTTGTATCTCTCTAACAAAATTTGCATCCACTAATCACATTACATAGAGTTTGAATCATGCATAGATTAGTAATTAAGTACTTATTCATATACAATGAGATTAGATATAAATTAAGATTCATGGCATACAAGAAGTATTGATGATTGATATTGTTCTAGTAACTAGCTTCATCATATCATTATTATTAATTAATTAATTAATTACTATTATTTAATTAATGTTTGAATATAAATATAATTAACTATCATTTTTTGAGAACACATAAAAATATTTTTAAGAAAAAAGTTTTCTTTGTTTTACAGTTTTTAAATAAATTTCATAATGTTATTAATAAATAAAACTGTTAGATTTTTTTGTTTTCTCCTACCTGCCATTATAGGCCTATGTTTATGCTTAACAATTATTCATAATTAGTATTTATTTTCATGTGGATTAATTGTATACCAAATAGATATGCACATGTGAAGGTAGGGACCAACTTCTATGCAACTTTACCTTGTTATAATAATTATTCATAATTAGTATTTCTTTTCATGTAGATTAATTGTATACCAAATAGATATGCACATGTAATACCAAATAGATATGCACATGTAAAGGTAGGGACCAACTTCTATGCAACTTAACCTAGTTATAATAAAAGAAGATGAGAATATTTTGTATTGGAGTTTAAAGGTTTGTTTTTTCTGTTAAAAAAAAAAAGAAGATTATGAGTGAAAGTAGAGTTTATACATTTGTATTTTGAAAAAATGAAAAAATGAACTCTGTGTGTAGAAATGTTTGCGTTCTATAATTAGGTTAATATTTTTGACATTTTAAGATGTTTACATTTGAGAATA
>SNQJ01S0064442.1:25539-45988 GCA_010110895.2 Picea sitchensis
TGTATCTCTCTAACAAAATTTGCATCCACTAATCACATTACATAGAGTTTGAATCATGCATAGATGAGTAATTAAGTACTTATTCATATACAATGAGATTAGATATAAATTAAGATTCATGGCATACAAGAAGTATTGATGATTGATATTGTTCTAGTAACTAGCTTCATCATATTATTATTAATTAATTAATTAATTACTGTTATTTAATTAATGTTTGAATATAAATATAATTAACTATCATTTTTTGAGAACACATAAAAATATTTTTAAGAAAAAAGTTTTCTTTGTTTTACAGTTTTTAAATAAATTTCATAATGTTATTAATAAATAAAACTGTTAGATTTTTTTGTTTTCTCCTACATGCCATTATAGGCCTATGTTTATGATTAACAATTATTCATAATTAGTATTTATTTTCATGTGGATTAATTGTATACCAAATAGATATGCACATGTGAAGGTAGGGACCAACTTCTATGCAACTTTACCTTGTTATAATAATTATTCATAATTAGTATTTCTTTTCATGTAGATTAATTGTATACCAAATAGATATGCACATGTAATACCAAATAGATATGCACATGTAAAGGTAGGGACCAACTTCTATGCAACTTAACCTAGTTATAATAAAAGAAGATGAGAATATTTTGTATTGGAGTTTAAAGGTTTGCTTTTTGTGTTAAAAAAAAAAAGAATATTATGAGTGAAAGTAGAGTTTATACATTTGTATTTTGAAAAAATGAAAAAATGAACTCTGTGTGTAGAAATGTTTGCGTTCTATAATTAGGTTAATATTTTTGACATTTTAAGATGTTTACATTTGAGAATAATGATTTCAAATACTATGTATTTCACCATAATTGAAGTCATTTCACACGTAATTAACCTAGTGTCACCCAATGAAGATGGAACATATATATAAAAATGTATATAGGATGCTTGCACTACAAATAGAGATAATTTATGTAAGGACCATTCTTGAGGTGTCATTTGTAATCGCATGATGGATGGTGAATCAAGAGAAAATGACTGGGGTCCACAACGAGACGATATGATTTGGTAGCCTTAGTGAGCAACTCGTTAGTACAAAATGCAACATGGTTAGGATGGTGTGTCAATTCCTAGGATAGGAGAACCAAGTATGTCTTTCTGAATAGGGTGGACAACTAATGGGGTCTTCATATGAGAATTCAATACATGAAAACGTGACTTGGGGTAGGGAAATGGTGCAATATTGTTTATGGTTACCTTTCCCATGGTTGGGTGGTGATGGTGTAGCATCACCTATAGTGAAATAAGTACTTTAACATTATAAAAAATTAAGGTTCTCAACTTGGGTTTAATCAAGACATAGTGGATGGGTGTAGTGCAACTAATACAAGAAGTTGATGGTCATTCCCATCTACCAAGGTCAAATTGATGTTTCATGGTGACTAGGATTCTTGAATGGTATGCAATGATTATGTGGAACAAAAATTAAATCCCCATGAATAATGGTATCATAGCCATTTTCGAATGTGGAACAGAAGTGTCTCATCACCACCAACACCCCTTTCATTAATAGAGATGATGGGCTTGTGTTGAGGAGGATTTCAATGATTCAAATGCAAGAGAATGTAAGGATCCCAGTTGATGTGCCATTGGAAATGGCATGATGAATGGAGTGTCAGGAAAACATGACTAAGGGTTCATAATGAGTACATACAATTTGGTATCCTTGGTGGCCAACTAGTTGGTGGAAGCCACAATACATTTAGGACAATGTACTAGCACATAAGTACATTAATGGTATCTGAAAACTTGAAAAATGAAGGGAATTACCATCATGAATGATCATGTGTTGGCCAATATGGATGACACCATGGTCTCATCTTGGGAAGTTGGTTGTTCAATGATTGCTAACTTGAAGAAGAAAACAATACACAATTCTCTATGTTTGAGTGGGGATGATGTAGCATCAACAATGAAATGAGCACTATGAAATTTTGTATAGTTTAATGTGCCTATATTGGTGTTTAAGTATACTTCCATCATGACCTTGGGTGAAGTCACGATAGAGCAAGACCAAATTCAGAAGATAGAACCTATCCTCATCTATATCAATGCATACAAGAAATAACTACTTTTTATAAGGAGAGAGAGTGATATAAAGAAGGAAATGTCTCACACCTTGGTTTGATGTCGATCCCTTCTCTCGCTTCTTGAAGCAGTGCTGATCTTTGTTGGAACTAGTCTGCAATAGGAAACCAAGAAGAGGCTACTACAAGGTAGTTATATAATCAAATAGAATATATCATGTGCATATATTCAAATATATAGGAAAGACATTGGCATATGACATCAATATGAACCAATAAACACACAGTAGGAGGGAAAGATAACTCTTTTATTAAAAACAATGTGAGAAAGGTAGTTACAACATGATTAAATCTTCATTACTGGTTTGGATCCAACTACCATGGGTTCCTCCAAAGACTTTCAAGAATCAACTCATTGGGGAGGATATTCTTTGGATAACTCAACATGGATAGGAATACACCTTCTAGTTATAAATAGAAGGAAGGAACATTAGAAAAGGAGTTCCCAGGTATGAGATGTTACTCAAAGAATGAAGGTGTATAGGGAAGGTTGTAAATTTTTCTAGCATGACCTTGAACCTCAGTTATTCCTTTCATCCATGCCCTCAATGGTGCATTTATACCATACTTGAGAGGCTAAGGAGGTTTAATTATGTTTGGAATGGCCCCGAGGAGGTTGGGAAATGATCCCAACCGAAATCCCTGCCCGAAAATGTGGAATTATTTTATTTTTTAGATTTTTTTTATTTCTTCCGTGGGTTGTATTCTAGAAAGGTGAGAATGTCTGCATGTTGCACAAAAGAAACCCACAGATATATGAAAAAGTTATGTTTTTTAAGTGAATTTGATGAGGGAAGTGGAAATTTGTGATATAACATATGCCCCCTAATGTGTGAGGTCAGAAAGGAAAGTGATGGTTGAAATGCATTATAAATCTCTGAGGTGAGGATGTAATGAAGAAATATATGAAGTTTCTTGAGACAACTGAGCCAATAACAAAAACTGTCAGCCAAAATAAAATAAGAGTATTCTCTATCTCAAGTTGGGCATAACCATCCTCACAAGTGATGTAAACAAGGCCACCAAATCAAATACATTGCAGATCCATGGAATATATTAAAGTATGACTAATTTCCATGGCCATGAACAATACACAATGGATCCATGTGATATATATAAAGTAGCAAGCATGGCCATGAGGAATACACAATGGATCCCTCTAAAAGTATATCATAGCTGTAAATTCTAACCTTGTACAATATCTACTGTAAACAAATTTTCAGTAAAGGAACATAAAAGATACAATGGAAAATACAAACATTACACAAATATTTTTCCTCTGGAAACCCAAACCAGGAAAACCAACATATTCTATATTATTCATCATGTTACAATGTTTACAATACAAAATACATATAGGAGCCAGCGGCATCCAAAACCCTAACCCAATGACCTGGACTAGTCCAAAACCCTAATTTCTTAACCGAAAATAGAAAACCATCGACAAAGAAACCATGTGTTGAAAAACCGCCTAAATATAATGCGGTCTCGAGGAAGAAAAAATGCGCTCCTGATGCAGAAAAAAAAAATTTCAGGGGCATTGCCCCCAAACCCCTGTGCACTCGCCACCTACACTCAGACACTACTACTTGTGCAAAGAATATAACACATACCCAACATTCTCCCACTTGTTGTTTTCTTTGCATACAAGGGGTTACAGGGTTACATAATCAACAATCCAGGGCAACAATGCCCATGGATCCTCTACACCAAGAGAACTTCTCAGTGCTCACAGATTTTGTTAATGAATCTACAACATTATTCAAAGTGTCCACCTTCATCAGTGATACTTTCTTTTCTTCAATCATATCTCTCACAAAGTGATATTGAACATCAATGTGCTTTGTATTTGAATGATAAGCAGGGTTCTTTGCCAGAAAAATTGCACTCTAACTGTCACACTCTATCCTTACAACTTGTACCAACCCAATACCTGAGAACAATATTTGTAACCATATTGCTTCCTTGCTTGCATGAGTGGCTACCATGTATTCAACTTCTGTAGTTGAAAGTGCCACTACAACTTGTTTTTTTCTCATCCGACATATTTCTCCTCCAAACAGGTTAAACACATACCCACTTGTAGATCTCCTACGATCCAAAACTCCAGCCCAGTATACATCCAAAATCCATGTATATACACCACTCTGTCCAATCCTAGTCTTCCTTCGTAGAAAAATCCATAGCTAGCAGTGGCACACAAATACCTGAAAACCCTTTTTATTGTTGTCCAATGCTCCTTCCTTGGTAGTGACATATACCTGCTCAAAACTCCCACTGTATGTGCAATGTCCAGTCCAGTACAAACCATTGCATACATCAAACTGCCAACTTCACTCACATATGGAACATGAGACATGTCCTCCTCTTATTCATGTGTATTGGGACATTGATCCACATATAACTTTACACCATTAGGAATAGAAACCTTGACCGGTTTACATTCCTTCATATTAAATATCTGCAATATTGTCTCGACATATTTTCTCCGATTTAACCAGATTTTCATCTTTTTCCGATCTCTTTTAATTTCCATGCTCAAAATGAAATTTTAAGCACCAAGACCCTTCATGTCAAATTTAGAGGACAACTGAGTTTTCACACCCTAGATTATCTGATTGTTGTTTCCTATCAACAACATGCCATCCACATATAAGACCAAATAAATCAAATGATCACCAATTAATTTAAAATAAACACAATGATCTTCTTTGATTCTTGCGAAGCCAAGTCCCAGAATATATGTATCAAATTTTTGATCACATTCTTAGTGATTGTTTTAAACCATACATGGACTTTTTCATATTGCATACCAGCTCCTTCTTTCCCTTCACATCATAAACTTCTCATTGCTTCATATAGATTTCTTCTTCCAGATCCCCATGTAGGAATGTTGTCTTCACATCCATTTGTTGTATTTCAAAATCAAATGCAACAACAACAGATAACATAAATCTTATGGAGGTTAACTTGGAAACAGGAGAAAAAATATCACCAAAATCAATTCCCTCAACTTGGGAATAACCCTTTTCTACTAACCGAGCTTTGTATTTCTCCATTTTTCCTTCTGCATTCAAATTATTTTTAAATACCCATTTTTTGCCAATGTCATTTCTTCCAGTTGGCAACTCCACTAGATCCGAAGCCTCATTCTTATCCAAAGATAGCTTTTCTTCATCCATGTCCCTTTTCCAGATATTTCCATCCTTTGAATCCACTCCCTCCCTGACATTTCTAGGATCATCATCAGTAATAGACAAAGAAAAATTTGAATGGAAATCAGATGGACTATACCTTTCCGGTAGCCTTCTTTATCGATCCAATCTCCTCAATACTGGAGTATGGGGATCTTCTTATTCTCATTCATGTTCTTATGCAGAGTCTAATTCATCATCCTTTAAATCAAAATCTGTCTTCTGTGGTTCTTCCTTACTTGGTAGGGCTTCCTGTTTAACAACATCCTTCATTTCTCTAAATACCACATCTCGGCTATACACTACCTTCTTAGTTTTTGGGTTCCAAAGCTTATAACCTTTGAGACCATCTTTATATCCAATAAAGATACACTTTTCATCCTTCTTATCCAACTTACTCTTGTTTTCCTTTGGAACATGAACATATGCATCACAGCCAAAAACCTTAAGATGTGTGAGAGAAGGTTCCTTACCAGTCCATGCCTCTTGTTGAGTCTTGTCATCCAACACTGATGAGGGTGATTTCTTGACCAGGTAACATGCAGTACCCATTGCCTCTACCCAAAATTGTTTCCCTAGCTTGGTACCACTGAGCATGCACCTTTCTTTTTCCATCAGTGTCCTGTTCATTCTTTATGAAACTCCATTCTGCTGAGGTGTATATGGAGTAGTATTCTACCTTGGTATACCGCACTTTTTATAGAATTCTTCAAATTCATTTCCACATAACTCTCTGCCATTATCTATCCTCAACACCTTAATTATTTTCTCTGTTTGATTCTCAACAAGAGACTTAAGCTCTTTAAACCTGTCAAAGACTTTAGATTTATTCCTGAGGAAATATATCCAAGTCTTCCTTGAGAAGTCATCTATAAATGACACATAGTACACAAATTTTACCAATGATGGGACCAACACAGGTCCAAAAACATCATTGTGAACTAGTTGTAAAATTCCTTCTGCCCTCGTTGCAGCAGAGGGGAATCTTACCCGATTTTGCTTCCCATATAGACAATGTTCACAGAAATTAAAATCCAAACAACAATTAGACATACCTTCAACCATACCTTTACCATGTAGTATTCAAATACCCTTCTCTCTGATATGCCCCAGTCTTTGATTCCTTGACATCCGTGCCTTTCTAGATTGCAACCTACGGATGCCGTAAAAAAATGTGAATATTAAAATAATTCCACATTTTTGGGTGGGGATTTTGGTTGGGCTCATTTCCCAACCTCTCTAGGCCCATACCAAATGGAATTCAACCTCCTTAATCTATCAAGGATGGTATAAATGAACCACTGGGGGCATGGATGAAAGGAATAACTGAGGTGCAACATCATGCTGGAACAATTTAGCAAGCGTCCCTATACCACTTCATTATCTAAGTAGCATACCATACCTAGAAACTCCCTTTCCAATGTTCCTTCATTCTCTTTATAGCTATAGTGTGTGTTCCCATCCCTATTGAGTTATCCAAGGAAGAGCCTCCCTACTAAGTTGATGCTTTATGGTCTTTAGAGGAAACTAGAGTAGTTGGCTTCAAACCAGTACTAAAGGTTGAATTAGGTTGTAACTACATTTCTCACATTGTTTTTAATAGGAAAGTTATACTTCCCTCCTATTGTGTGTTTATTGGTTCATTGTGATGTCATATTCCAATGTATTTCCTATATATTTAAATCTATGCACATGATATATTCTATTTGAATGTATAACTACCTTGTAGCAGCCTATTCTTGGTTTCCTATTGCATTCTAGTTTTGACAAAGATCAGGAGCGCTTCAAGAAGCGAGAGTGGGTATCAACATCAAAAGAAGGATCCAAGGTGTAAGGCCTTTCCTTATTTATATCTATGTCTCTTCTTATAAAAAATAGGTAATTCTTGTATGGATTGATATATATTATGAGAGGTTCTATCTTATGAATTCGTTCTTTCTCTATTATGAGTTGACCCAAGGTCACAGAGGAAATATCCCTTAAACATAATTGGCGACCATACTGAGGACTCTCCTGGTTTGGGTCAGTATTAGGGTTTCTTGTTTTTCTCTTGTTGTTGTGATTTTATGTGTTTTCTAGATTTTGTTTATAAATCATCAGCCTTTTAGAAAATTTTATCAAGTTTCTACAAGCCCCCCTTTTGTAGTGGTTTTTTATTTTTTTCTGAAATTCTTATCCCATTTGCGAGTTGCTCCTTTAGAACCCGCAGGTATCCATGAGTTTCCATTGTATGAACCACATATATTCGTAAGTCCTAATATACACAAGCATGGATCTTTCTAATATTTTTGTTTTTAAAAAACGTCTCTGTCATCTGGAAGGTGTTGGTTGGTTGTTTAGTTTTGGTTGAACCTCATAGGTGTCCTTCTTGTTGCGTTTTGCTTTCTCAAGTCCTTGAAAACTTATAAGTCACAAAAAATATCTAGCTCTTGGTTTCCAATTATTCTTGGCTTATTTTTAGCGTTCATTTTGAAGATAAATAATTTTCATTTTAGCATCATGTATCCTATAGTTTATTTTAGAGTCTTTTGTTAGTTTTTCTTTGATAGAAAGAAAATGAAAAAAACTAGTTTACTACTAGTTAGGTGTCTTTATTGCTTTGCATTGTTTTTCTTATTATTTGAAAAAGAAAAAGATGTTAGCATAGGATTTTTTCTTCTTCTCACCTTAAAGCATTTCAAAAGATAAATATGAAAGAACACCCTTTGTTTTCTTTTTTTTCTTTTCTCAAAATGATGCATTGTCATCTTGCATCGGAAAGAAGAAATTTACATTTAAAGGTTTGAATGATTCTTCATTTTCTTTGTGAAACTCTTTTTCATTTGAAGAATTAGTGTAAATTTTTATTTTCCAGTGTTCTTATAAGTTTCATTTTTGCAAGAGTCTTAAACAACATTAGTTTCACACAATACCCTTTGAGTAAAAACAACCACTAAAATGAAAACTAAACTTAAAATGTACTAGACTTTGTTTCTAGGGTTCACAAACAAGTTTAGAGTTAAGGCCTTGGATTAGGATTGAAAAGATAACTCTCCAAAACCATAAAAAAAACATATGAGTCTAATCTAGGGAGAGCTTAAATCTAATTTTCATATAAGTATAATCAAGAGCCTCCCATAACATAGGATCTAAACATGAGGTCACGCAAAGGAGAGTCAAGGAATTTAACCCTTTGAAGCTTGACTAATCATAGTAGAGAGATTGTATATTGGTGGTTTCACTAGTTCCTTTACCTCCATGAGAAGTGGAACTTTCGAAGCTCTGTGCTTTGTTACCCTACCCATACATTCAATCATGACTGTTAACTATACCACTTGGATGCTAAATGTGATTTGGTGACCTTAGTGGCTTTTCCTAGGGATCTCCGAGTTGACTGCAGGGACTTGTCATGGTACATGGGGTAGATTTTCTATCACACTTTTCAATAATACTGGAGGGTGCCCTATGAAGCGTGGGTTATTTCACCAGATAAGGCTCATTAGTGGAGTTCAGGATAATTTTTTCTCACTCCTTTTCTCATTGGTCCAAAATCCTTAATCAACCAGTGCCTTCGTGCGGAAGGTCCCTTTCCATTTTTTCATTGCTTTGGACTCATGACCTTGTCCGCCCGGGCTGAAGTTTTGGAGAAGTTATTTGCCTATGATGTTTCTGTTAGGAATTTTTATTGGAGTGGTGCTTTGTATAGTTGGAATTATTTTGTTTCAGTATCACCACTTTTAGATCATTGATTGATGGTGGTTGATCAACCACTCCACTGATCAAGAAGGACTCCTGGTCTTTCTCTTGAAAGCATGGAGTTGCCTCCTAGAAGGTGTGGGTTCTTATATCGTTCATTCACCAGAGTCGATACATGAGACTTTTATGGACATAAACAATCCCATGAGGGATGAACCTGTGCATAAGAAATTTATGGCCAAAGTTCTAGAGGATATCAAATAAGGGAAGGTTGCCCAAGGGGATTCTTTTGATTTTCCTTTCTTTGTAAACATTGGTTCTCCCTTAATGGCCACATTGAATGTTCTTGGGTTAAATGTAGGACGACCAGTATGGTTTTGGACCACTCTAAATGTGATGCTTCTAAAATAAGCACTTTATGTAACGAGCATCGAATATATGTTGATACTTTATAATCTATACCAATGAAGTATACTCCTTCTTTTTCTCCCTCTTCTAGTGAAATTCTTGGTACTAGTAACAAGAAGTATAAAAGGAATAGGAAGAGGAAGATTAATAGGAAGACGTCACAAACCTATGATAGTCATGTTGGAAACATGAAACCACCCTATGCAAGTCATGATGGGGGCACAAGCCTAGTCCCCGCGAGTCATACTAGAATTAGTTCATTAACCTATGCAAGTCATGTTGGAGACCTTTCAACAACCTCTGTGACTCATATTGAAGACAATAAACATGTCATTGCAATTCATGTTGGGGGAAAGATTCTAGTCGCTGCTATTCATACCAGACAAACGTCACCAACCTCTGCAAGTTATGTTGGATATCAACTACTAGTGTCGACACGTCATGCTTGGACTAACCCACTAACCATTCCAAGTCATGTTGGGGGAATTGATACTTTTAAGAAGCCTAGACATATAGGACGTAATCCCAAGTTACCTTGTAATCTTTGCGATGGATGCCACCTTACTCATCTGTGCCCTAAGATTCAAGTGGTACGAAGAGCGTGGTCCTTGTATGGAGGCCCTTCTAGTTCTGTGTCGTCTTTTATTTCCCAATAGTATTTTCAATCTTTGGTTGATGAATCGTTCGTGTTGATGTAATATTTAGCCAACACCACTCTTTTTCTCGGGGGTGATGTATCTCTTGACCATGTTTTCTCACATCCTATTCAACTAGTGGTTGAGGAAGTGGTCACGTCGATGCAATCTTCGACTGATCCGACTCTTCTCTTCGATAATGAACAGTCTTCCAAAGTGGTCTAGCCGATGCAATCTTCGTTCGATCCCACTCTCCTTATATGGAATTATGTGTCTTTTGACTATGACTTTAGAATTTCCAGTTCAGTACCTTCTAAAAAATGGGGCATTCCACTCTCTTCGAGTACGTCCCCCCAATTCATAGGATGGTTTCCTTTGAATGGGATAATATTATGTTGCCTCACCTTCCTTATTTTACACCTTTCTAGATAACAGTTCTAGTTGAATCTATGTTGAAAGGCATTTATAGATGTGTTGTATATGAAGGATCCTTTACAAGTATTTTATCCTCCTTGAATTGCAAACATTTTTGTTCCCCCAAGATTGTGTTACCTATGAGTGAGTTGTTTGATTTCAATAGAATACCTAGTGAATGTCCTAGGATTATTCCTCAGTTTCCTATCACGTTAGGTGGAAATACTATTCTAATTGATCGGTTATTAGTACTAGGCCCTTTAGAATGAAATATGCTTATTGGGCATGATTATATTTATGTGATGAAGGTTGTGGTGTATATTCTCTTTCATTTGATGCATTTCCATCACAACAAAAGTATTTTCACTATCGATCAACTGTCATCTAATAATCACCATCCTAGTTGGATTTCAACTCAATTTTCCCGTTTGGATGTGTCAGATAGATGGCTTAGGTTGATGGACAATTGGTATTGATTGTTGGTTGTAATTTATTTCAACCATTGGAGAGTGATATTTTATATTTATGTCAACCCTTAGTGATTGATGTCAACCCAAGGAGAAAGTCCAGTAGCAAATTCCGAAAGCACAAAGGTTTGGGTAATGGACCCAAGGTTTTTTCATGTATAATGGTATGATTTTTAATATATTTGAAGGTAATAATATTCTATATCTATAGTACATTTCATTCCATTTCTGGTGGTATGTGGAACATCACATAACTCCTCACGGTTAGATAGTTATGGCCATGAGAAGTTGGAGAACCCAGGTTTGGGTAATAGACCCAAGTTTGTTTTATGGATAATGGCATGAGTTTTGATATATTTTTAGGCAATATTATTCTATCTGGGTAGTACATGTCATTCCATTTCTAGTGGTATGTGGAACGTCACATAACTCCTCACGGTTAGAGAGTTATGGCCATGGGAAGTTGGAGAACCCTCATGAGTCATCTAGAAGCCCCAAAAAGTCAAAGTAGTCAAAGTGGTTTAAGAGATTTTAGAAGGTAAATAATAAAGTGAAGTGATGAGTGTAATATAATTCAAAGTAAATACAAAAGTAATTATTTAAATAATAAAGTTAATGGAGAAATTAGAAGTGGGTTGACCCTAAAATAAGGAAAGTGAGTTAAGATGGTTAAAAGGTAACCCCTTGAGGAGGCTACATGAAAGTATAAATAAGAGGAAAGGCTCTCTCATTTTAATAACACTCGATCATATTGAATATATATAGGTTACCGGGGTAACCAAAGGATATCTAAGCCTAATTTCAGAGGGAAGGTGAAGTAAAGAAGGCCGAAATTCAAGGGAGGATAAATTTTGTTGATGATGTTTTCTAAGGTATGTTATTTACAAGTCATCTAACCATTATTGCAATAAAAAAAAATTCTAGAATGATTCAGACCATGAAATTGGAAGGACATTGATGAAACATATTCAAGTAGTTGTCATACAAATTCCATCTTGTGGATCGTTTTATTTTTGGAGTTACACGTTGTGGAAAATAGGGTTTATGGCTAGTCTTGAAACTAGTCTAAAACATGTGTTTCGGGTAAAAACATCATAACTTCTTCATAACATATCCAAATTTAGTAAGAACAAATGTATTGGTTAGAGTACAGTATTTAGTATTATGTATAACATTTTTAGATCCATACGAAAAATATTTCGTGTGGGGCATGCTCTACAAGTTCTCTTTCTAGAATAAGCCAAAATTCAACAAGGTATGTCATTTAATCCAAGTAGTGAAATATGGAGTAATTCCATAAAATACAATGAAGAACATTGTGTACCATTTTCAGATTTTTATTCATTACAGGTACATAGTTATGATTATTGCAAATTAGGGTTATTGAATAATCCAAAATTAGTCATGTGAGACTAAAGTAAAGTTTGATGAAATGATAGTATCTTGTTCTTAAAGTTAAGGAAGGTTTTCAGGTATGTGATCATATACATTAGGTCTATTACAGAGTTAAAAATCATATTTGGATGATGAAATTGATGAGGGATTTTGGTTGAGGTATGTTACAGATAGAGGTTGTGTAACAGTGAGCTTGTGGCACATGGTTTGATGTAATGGTTTATGGTATTTGGCTATGGATAGTGTGATTTATTGCTAGAGAAATTTTGATGGTTATATCGGTATATGTATTTGGTATATGGTTGAGTTACATGTTGGGTACATGGTTGAGACAAGTAGTTGTTGAGTTGACACATACATGAGGTGTATAATTTATGATATTGGTACATCTTGATGAGTCATAGTTTATGTGTATTTGATGCATGATTGGTACATATTTGGTGCATGGTTGATGCACTCGTTGATGGTACAGGTTGAGGTACAGATTGGTGCATGGTTGATGCACTTGTTTATGGTACAAGTTGATTATAGGTTTAGGTATAGGTTGGTGCATGGTTGATGCACTTGTTTATCGTACAGGTTGATTACAGGTTGATGCATGGTTGACACATGGTTCAGGTTATTGGTATATGTTGTTTGGTGTAGGTTGATTGGTACAGGTTTACAACACTATATCTCATAGTGATAGTGTGACAGTGGTTTCATCATTCTACTTATATGTCAGGGAAGATGGGGCAAGGATAGGTGGTTGTAGCCACCTTCCAGTTGTAGCTAGAGAACATAGGGTGTTGTAGCCTCCTTCTGGTTGTATCCATAGAATTGGGGAGTTGGATCTTCCCTCAAGTTCTATCCTAAGAAACTAGGGGGTTCTAGCCTCCTTCTGGTTGTATCCAGAAAATTGGGGAGTTGGATATTCCCTTAGGTTGTAGCCTGAGAAACTAGGGGGTTGGAGCCTCCTTCTAGTTGTAAATAGAAAACAAAGGAATTTGGTGCTTCCAATGAATCCAATTCTTAAATACATATAAGAAAAAGCATTCTATGGTTTTCTCCCACTTTGGGTTTCCACGTAAAACACTGGTGTACTGTGTATGTGTATGATTGTTCATTTGTTCATTGTTTATTTACTCTACAACTATTGGATGATAATTCTATATTGATATAACACTTTCATTTTATGGTGAAAAGGGATTAACTTTCTTTATTACTGATTCACCCCCCCTCTCATTAATGCAACATGTTGTTCCTAGTGTTCGAGTAGAATATTCCTTGTTGTGGGTGAACTATGTCGAGTCTTATCCTTGGTGGTCAATTACTCTTGAGATGGGATATTTACAGTTATGTTTTCCATCTTGAGACAAGGTCCTGGAAATTGATTAGGTGTTGTATCCAATGGGGGCATGTAATCATTTTATTTCCCCTCTTGGCCTGAGTAATCTAGTGTTTCCTCTTGAGTTTGATATTACTGTTTGTGAGACCTCGAACCATGGTAGGTGTGGGTTATCGATCCCTCGTTTCATGGATTTTGAGTTTCCTTCAGATGAGGTTATCCTTGAAGATATTATTATGGATATTCGTTCTCCTCCTGAACTCGAAGCTTTATTGGTTGGTTACCAATGAAACCATTGGCGTGATCCTAGAAATGGGCTCTAACTAGAGAAATACTATGCATAATCTGCATGGTTTTGCGGTCCTCTGTACATATTGTATTTTTATGGTTTCTTGTTTTCAAGTTCTTTATTCCATATCACATGTTTTTATCAAAGGTTTCTATATTGGACTTATTAACTTTTGGGTAATTGTTTTTGGTCTTATATATAGGACTTTGGAGACATTTTCTTTGGTACCTTTTCTTTCCATGTTGATCTTTTCTGACAGGTGATGATATCGAAAGTGGCATATAGGTTATATTTTCCCCTCCATGCATGTTTTCATTATCTATTTCTTGTTTCATTTTTCCTTAGGATCGACCCCACTAAGTTGTGACGTGGCACCTTCTCTGTTGTTTAAAAGTGTTGTATTTCATGTGCTAGAGCTTACCTTTCATGGGACTCCTAGCTTAGAATCCATTTGCATTCTGGTGCTCATACTGTAAGTTTTTTTTAAGTCTTGGGAGTCCTATTTAGTCCCACCATGAATTTGTGTTGAACATACATATCTTCTTCTCAATATTTTTGTGGCCATTACCTACATGACTCCCCCTACCACATGTTGATACTTCTATGAACACATTTTTTGGATTCTTTAGTAGGTATTTTGTTTCTTAGTAGCATGTAGGGTAGTGTCATTTTCCCCTCCAGAATGCATTTATCTGTATCGCTCACATACCTTCCATAGGATCCACTCCATTCATTTATGAATTCATACCTTCCAACTTCCTTAAAGATGTCGTTTACAGATGGTAGAAAATACCTCTTCATGGGTGTCCTAGTTAGTACCTTACTGGAATTTTTGACACCTATGTTGTATTCTTCTTGTAGGATTGAAAACCATCTTTAGTCCCACCATGTATTTGTGTTGAAGCCTCATGAATTCTTCTCAATCACTTTCTGGATAATGTACCTACAGGGATTCCAAAATTTTGTTGAGTTGTAATTGCATTTCATATTAACCACTCATTCTTCTAGGCCTAATGTTAGCTTCAACTTGCCATTATTGATCCATTTATTTATGCATTCCTATCAATTGTGTTATTTTCAATTTATTCATTTACGACTTGACACCTTAACCTTGGAGGAAACAATCTACAAGTGTCTTTATCCTACACATACTTCCTTGCATTGAGGACAAGTATGTTCCTTGCCCCTTGGAACTAGTTTTATTTCCCGCGACAATAATTTCCTCCACTGTACTATAACACTCTTTTATTTCTTTTCAGGATTTAATAATATGAACAAAACAAATAAAATAAAATAAAAAAAAAGAAGAGGTGGAAGTGTCTATCTCTTTTGTTGGTAGCAGTCTTGTCACCCTTGAACAAAATATAATATTGAGTCTGTATCTCAGTATTTTGGGTTTAGTATTTCTTTAGGATACTTTTTCTCATTATTGAAAACAATCTCCCTTGGTTGGCTATTCTTCCAACCATATGGAGCGTTTTTGGATGCCTCTTGTATCACAAAATAATCCCAATTTATAGTCATGTTTCCTAATTCACATAATCTGTCATTCTTTATTTCAAGGGAAGTTTCATCCTGAGTTGGACATTCTACAGTTAGTATTTGACCTTGCATGTCGAACTTCCTAAGTCAGTCAAGTTTGTCTCATAATCACAAGTATATTTGTCCTCTACTCGCACTAGTACAGAAGTTCCCCATTGACTTCTTACTGGCAGGTCTCCTCTTATCGACTCTAACACATTTCTTTGAGATTATGAACTAGAATAGCACCCTGGGCCTATTTATATTATTGATAGGTGGCCTTGTGTTCAACAGATGAAAAAACACCATTGGTCACTGAGTGAGTGGTTTCCCTTGTTTTCGACGTCAACAACAATCATCACACATATGGATTTGTGTGGTATGTTGGTTTCCGTTTGACACTATTGGTGAATTCCTCATCTTTGTCAGTAGTCTTCATCATTGGATACTATTAAGAGAGTCTCTATCATGCATTGTTTCCATTTAGTGCATGCTCAATTCTTACCTTGGTGTGGTCCTTACATTTTGTTTGTCCGAGTTCTTCAAAATATTTGGCCTTATGCTACTCCTCATGTTGAATTATGGAGGATTCCTTAGCTCCTTCCTTCTAGTGGATATCTTCTTATAGACTTCACCACATCTTGGTATGAGATAGGGATATAGAGTCTTATTTGGTACCTTGGGGCTTGGAGTCATCAGTGGCAGGATCCCTCACTAATGACAATTGGAATACACCAATGTCCCTTGATCGATAGATTCTACCAGGTATTTGACATCAACCCATTTATTCATACTTGTTAGATTGTACCATGGAACCTTGACACCCATTATCATCATCGATGGGTTGTCTCACATTTTTTAATGGCATACATCAATGAACGATAATCAAATGGTGTCTCACTGTGTTTGACCCTAGCACATATATTCACATAGTGTAGATTCGTACCACAATGGATCGTTTTGAAGACTTCGAGTGAAGTATGAGAATCACATATTTTATGATCCTACCCAACATATATTATACCACCCCATATATATTGGTACATGTAGAGGATCAGTTTGTTCACTACATTGGTCCTAGAGATCCTCTATTTTTTTTATTTTGAGACATAGCTCCATTGTGTATCTACTTATGGATATGATCTACTTTCACATGGATCTACTATGTATTTATTAATATATTACTTCTTTAAATAGTTTATTCTTTATAGGAATATTATATAAAGAGATGATAAAAAGGAGAATTATATTATCCCACATGCAATATGTGAGAGTAATTCCTGCATATATCTTCGTATATAATAATGCAAAGAGTGTCTCTTAAGGAATAACTTGTAATAATCAACTTGTGCTCTCAAGCATTATTCTATATTTGTATGGGGTAGTTCTAGAGTTTCTGTCTTGTAAGATTGAAGGAGATTTATCAAGATAATAAAAGACTACCATCCTGTGGACGTAGCCCAATTGGGTGAACCACGTATATCTAGTGTATTCTTTTTCCTTTTCTCTTTATGTTATTATTTTGTTTGATATGGTGTTGGATTCATAGATAGGAGGTTAGTTCAGTTATTTTTCTATACCTATGATTTATCACATTATTGTATCATTCTCTTTATATGATTTTCTTTCTAATCCTCATTTTTCAATGGCCAAAACCCACTTTGTGATAATATAAAATCTCACATATACAATAGTTTATATAGTTTCTTGGGCATTACAAGGGTCATCATATCCCCTAACTCTCCAAATTGACTTACTATGTCTATCGTTCGATCAATATAGGACCTACTTAAATCGATCCTTTGATCAAAATTTAATTTTAAATCGAGGATTTGACTATGACATTAAAAGGATACTTAATGGAAGGATTCTATAATAAATCCCATTTTGGTATTATAAAAAAATAAATGGCATGTCATAAGAATCTATGCTTGTAGCTTTCGAAATGAGTTTTCCCCACACACTAAGGAGTGTGATTTAGACATTGAACTCACCATGAGTCAAAAGAGTGTCTCTCTACTGCTAGTATATTTCCTTGGTTTCTCCTTTGGGAAAGAAAATATGAGTTTTCACTTCAGTAACTTGGAAACTTTTGACCACATTGGATGATGTAAATTAATTAATATTGTTAGAACCTCCATTAATATCCATGATGATTTTCAAACTGTTTTAGATAGCTCATTCTTCGAAAAACAATTACGCTTATATGATGTGAATAACAACAATCATTATAAGAAAATTGTTCGTTTCTCCTTTGAAAATTGATATCAATGGCTCTCAGGAATTTGTCATTGTAATTTCTTACCCAAAAATTCTATTTTTGTCTTTGAATACCAACTATAGATGGTTTACTAAGACTTTTGGGTTACTTTTATTCTTGATTACCAATATTTTTTTGCTGGTTGAGGCCATTGGGTATTCCTATAGGGTATACAGACCCTCCTACAGGTCATGCACACCCTCCAATAGGTCATACACATAATTCATGTGAATTGACTACCTAGAAATTCATGAAATCCTTTCCACGTAGTTGATTTTTCAAGAAAATTATACAAGGTACAAAACCTTACCACAATTGAGGGTTGAGAAAGTAAAAAACATACTGCTAGATGGCCATCAAGCTATGTTAAATACCGAGTTTCTACTAGGGGAAGGGGTTCCATTCTATGTTATTGTATTTTGTTCCATAACAGAGAAGAACAACTGGGAATGGGAAATTAAAGAGAATAATAGAGGGGGTTAATGTTTTGTAGCATCCTAACAAGCCACAGGTCTCAAGTAACTCCATATAGATTGTCTTCTCCTATGTACTTTCATCATTTCCATACCAAAGAAAAGAGAGTAGAATAACCTCACCTTCTATCTAGGGTTTTTCCTGTAAGGGTTTCCCAAAGAAAATATTTGTGTTATTTTGTGGATGGTGTGTGCTTTTATTTTTTTATTTTTTCTATTTTTCACATTTTTTCTATTGCACGCATAAGTAGAAAATCACTAACTAAATATTCTAGACTCTAAAGGAATCAAACCTTCATAGTGTAGATTTCAGTTTTGTTTATCATATTTCTTTTGATGAACTATTCCAGTGGAATATCCACAATATTTTACATATCATAGTGTATTCAAAGGAAACCTTGGGCCTATAGGCACCAATGGGGCATTTGGAAACTCATAGGGGGAAACCATTCTACTTTTATTTGAGTTCAAGGGAACATACACCGACAACTCTATGGAAATAAAAATATTGGAAGTAGGATTGGTGTTTGATAAGCATCATAACTTCTCTATCCTTATCACTAATGGAGACTCACAAATAATGATTAGTTCCATACATAATATAGGAAAAGGCACTTTCCTAGATAAAGATTATACCCATTAGAGATTCACCAACATATTGACAATATCCATCTCCTAGTCAAGGACTTACAACTAGCCATTCCCAATAATGTTCACACTATGGAAAAAAAAAACATGATGATAGAAATGATGATGAAGCTATTAGACTCACCAATGATGATTTTAATTTAACATCCAACATGAGGGATAACAATTATATTCTATAGGAATGCAATAAAATTTCCATGCTAAATTTTCTTACCTTCTTAGTTTCGAATTCTTAGCATGAGGCCCAAGATCGGGTGATTAAAGGGATGAATAAAAATTCCTAAGAGATGAGACCCAAGATTGGGTGATTAAAGGGACCAATAAAATTCCTAAGAGATCCTTGATGACATGATTATGGTGGAAACTAGCAACAAAGTTAGCACCGAGTAGATACCACAATTCAATAATGAACAAATGTAGGATATTCATTCCTAAAATCTCTATACTCATGAATTTAACACTATCCAAATACAAATTGGTTTGCATTTTGTAAATTCATAATGATATCCTCACAAGGAATAATAGTGCGGGAAAACCCAAAGCCCATCATGGTGGATATTGGCCTCAGTGATTCATTTAAAAAAGGTTCTTGAGTTTAAATGTGGCCCCTCTCTCTACATTCATACTCATATAGGAATTTGGTATATGTTTTCTATTGGTTTGCTTGCATATATTGTTGGTTGTGGAGCTTGATTATCTTCCTAATTCATATGCAAGGATACCTAGCCACCTTCTTCCACGGGTTCAAGAGCTAGCTTCCAAATGAAGGGGGTCCTACCCCCTCGGATGGGGGCATGAGGGCTAGTAGGTCCCCATCCGAGGGTTCGGGGCCGGAGTCCCCGAGGACAATTTTGGAAAAATTTCCTTGTAAAATATTGTAATTTCATTGTCAATATGGACCATTCATTATAAGTTCGTAGATTTGACAATATAAGTTATGTTAGGGTTTTAGGCCAAAAAAGGCAACCCGATTTTTTTATGAGGGTATTTTGTATTGCGGCCTTGTATGAGAGTGAATATTTTGTTCTAAGAGAGGAGATTGTGAAATAAAGAAGAGGAAGTTACAATGGGTTTGTTGTAGGTTATATCTGTTGGACACACCTACCACACTTAGAGGGGACGGGGGTGAATGAGTGTGGGGATCTTTTTCCCAAAACTTCCCTCTTACACAAAAACTCCTTAGTTACCATTCAACATTTTCTCATTAATCATTGTTGTTATTTATACTCAGTTAGATGTGAATACATATCAAAATAATATATCAACAACATATCATCAATAAATCATCTCCACAAGGAACACAAGATGTATGTACAATTTTTCTTTTTATTATGGACTTCAATACGGGGGTTTTTCAGCAACAACTGAATAGAGTAAAACTATTACAATAGAACCAACTCTATATGCAATAATCATCTTACATTCTTAGCACCAACTGAGATGAGGCAACAATCCTCAACAGATATCAATCTGTCAACATAAACAAGTGCATCAACCATGCACCAACCTGTGCCAAACAACCTGTAATCAACCTGTACCATAAACAAGTGCATCCAGCCATGTACCAAGTATATACCAATCGTGTGTCAAATAATCATC
>SNQJ01S0064442.1:51002-66239 GCA_010110895.2 Picea sitchensis
CAGATTTTCAACTTAGACTGTTTGCATGATGCAACATTTCAACTACCTCCAAGTTACTACGGATTTTAGGATAAGTACTGATAAAAGCATGTGATTTCATTTCATATACCCTCATAGGCCTAGATTGAAAAGAACACCTAGCGCATGTAAAAGAAAAAGAAAATAACATCTTCACTCTTTTTTGCATACCAAGGTATCCCTTGGAATGGAATTTTATAGCCTAATTGGATGTTCTATTTTTTTTTTATAAATTTTTTTTTTCGAGGAATGGTAGGATTTGTAGATTTGACTAGCTAAGTTTGTATAATTAGAATGTCCTAGGGTTTTTCAACATGCTAAATCTATGCTGAATTTATTTATACATTTAGAAATCTAATTTAAACAACAGAAAATAACAATTTTGTCCAGAAAATAACCAATAAAACCAAAAGGTAGAGTTTAGTTAACCACAAATTTTACATGTAAAAGAAAAAGAAAAAGAAAAGAAAATGATATCCTCCCTATTTTTTTCATTTAAAGATATCAATGGGATGGAATTTGACATGTAAAAGAAAAAGAAAATGACATTTTCCTTTTCTTTTGACTTTAGATATATCATAAAAGTTGGAATTTGAGGTGTAAATGGTGAGGTTGAAAATTCTTTTTATTTATTAAAGTTTTTTAAGACTATTAGAATGGACACCATAATTGTCAAACCTGATGTCAAAACTATGATGGAAGTTTAGTTTTGAAATTCATACAAAATTATTTTTATTTATTAGCTTTTTTTAATATTATTAAAATGGATACCATAATTGTCAAACCTATCAAATTTGATTGACGCTCAAACTATCAAATTATTAGTTTTTTTTAATACTATTAAAATGGATACCATAATTGTCAAACTTATCAAATTTGATTGACGTCCAAACTATCAAATTATTAGCTTTTTTTAATACTATTAGAATAGATACCATAATTGTCAAACCTACCAAATTTGATGTCAAAACTATCAAATTTGATGGAATTCTAGTTTTGAAATTCCTACCACAAACATATCCATCTTAAACAAATATTAATAATAACTCATCTCATTTTTCATTTACCCATTTTTTAATATTTTCTATCAATATATTTTTCTTAAAATTTTAATATAAATTATTTTACATTTTAATTAGACTTGGTATATCTTTTTTAAACTTTTGATAATTTTTTATGTCTTAGTTTAATTGTTCTACCTTTTAGTCTTGGCTTTTTTTTCCAAATATTTTTTATTTAATTATGTTCCAAACCATAAATAAATTATTGAATATGTAGATTTGAGTGATTAAGTCTGTATAATTCTAATGATCCATAAATTTTTCAACAAATTAAATTCATTTTTTTATTAAAAATACTATTTAAACAACAAAAATTTATAATTTCAAATAAATATATATCAACTGATATTAATTAATGAAAAACCAAAACTTATCATTTCTTATTGAAAAAAATTAATTCCACTGAAAATACAAATGTGCTGTGTACATTCTCATTCTTAATTAAGTTTAAGTCTGGTATGCCCGTACTTCTACTTCGTATTGTCAATGATTATGTCATCTAGATATTTCATTAGAACTGACCTTGTACATATTTAAATATGTGGCCAAGATATGTTTGGGTTATAATCATCTATACTACCTCTTAAGGACTCGAATCTATGCCATGGACATTGGTTACCACAGAGTTTGTCGCGCATGGATTTTGGTGCAATAAGTGTTTATGCCATATTTAGTCGTTCAAATCAAAGAAATATCGATTCCAAAGGGAAAATATTCCACTTCCATGCAATGTGTTGTGGTTTATGCAATATGTTGTGGTTTAGAGTCCTATCCATGTTACTAAGTATTTAAATACAAAATTAAAAAAATCCAGTCATGGCATTGTCGATTGAGTTCATAATTCTCTTATAGTGCAAGCATTCAACATCTAATAAATGTATTATGGATTAGTGTGCAACATTCAAGAAATGTATTATGTATTAGTATGTTATGTAGGGTTTATGAATTCCAAAATCTTAGAGTATGAGTATGAGTTGAATCTGATTTTTTCTAGCTAGAGTATGGATTGAATCTTATTTTTAAGTTATAAATCATGGTTTGGATGCATCACTTAAGTTAATAAGAATTTTTAAATTGTAATAAGTATTTTTATAGTGTTAGTCCATAATTTTCTTATAGTGTGTAAATATTCAACTTCCAGTGAATGCACTTTATGGATTTTATAAACCACAAATAAACCCCAAAATATTAGAATATGGATTGAATCTTAATATGAACCCCAAACTCTTAGATTATGAGTTGAATTTTTATTTTATTTTTTATAAATTATGACTTTGGTCAAAAGCAATTATTGAGAAGAGGATTGACGAAGCTCATGTAACCCTTTTCAAATTGAATTGCTTCTATATCCAATTGAAGGTATTATATCAAGTTGTTTCTTTCTTTGTCCAAAATTCCTTCTATTTTTTTTTTAAATAGTACATCAAACCAAACACATCGTTGATGTTACCAAATTCCAACGCGGTGTTTTTTTTTAAATTTATTTTTATTCAAATTTGAATTTAAATCATAAACATAGTTTCAATTTATTTTAATTTATATTTGGATTCAAATTTTGTTATAAAAATATATTTATCTTTTTATATAAAATTGGGTTTTTGTAATTAAANAAAAAAAAAAAAAAAAAAAGATATTGACCAATTATTTTATTATTTGAAATTGAATTTAATAAATTTGAATTTTAAACTAAAAACTATGGGTACATATATATGATGGTACTTGCATTATTTTTATTGTAAATAACATTTAATTTTATTTTGACTTTTTTATTATTTTATTTTTTTTTAAATATTTATTATAGTTTTTAAATTTATTTTATAAAATTAATTTTGATTATAAAAAATTAATTAAATACAATGTACTTCATATTTTTTAAAATTAAAATAAAAAGACTATTTAATTTTTATGAACTCAATTTTATATAAAAAGTGTATTTAACTTAATAAAAAATCTATTTAACTTTTATCAACTCAACTTTCTCTTTCCTAAATTAAAGTAAAAAGTTCATTTAACTATTTTAACTCGGTTTTAAAATTTAGAGTAAAAAGTTCATTTAACTTCTTTAACTTGGTTTTAAAATTTGTATTTTTTCAATATTTTATAACTTTATAATTAATTTGATTTTTTTCAATAATCCTAAGATAATATGAATTTCATTTTCATTTTAATAATTGAATATTTTCTTTTAACTTTAAATTTTTAATTGATAAAAAACTGAAGATTTAAATGCTTATATAACTTTTTTTTAAATAATTTGAATATTTGTAGTTTTTCAAATATTTCACAGACAATGATATTTAACGTTTTTTTAATAATATTAAAAAAATATTATTTTGAAATTATTTAACTAATTTTTTTTAACTTTATAGTTTTATTTGATAAAAAAGAAAGAATTTATTGAATAGGAATAAGTTGATCAATATTAAAACTTACAACCAACTTTATCTATATTTTTAAAATATTATTTTACTGAATTTGTATTTAATTTTTTTAATTATTTGAATTTTTTAATTATAATGATGATGATGATGATTATTAAATTCCACTTTTAATTGGTTTATCGGACCTTAAGAGGGTAAGTGATTACTTGTGATTCTTTAGAATTTTGTTTCTGTGCTCCAAAAGCATTAAGAGAAGCTTTCCAAGATCACCATACTTTTGTTGAGTTAAGATGTTAGGAAGGTTGGTAGTGTGATAAATATTTTGAAAATGAGATCTAATATAGATAAAGTGTTTTTCATCTTCAACCTTCTTAGTGTCACAAAGGTGACACACTCTTTCATCCCATGGCTTTTTAGGAATTGACCAACGCCCAGTTTCACTATGGAGCTCGTGAGAATTTGTTCTTATCTTAACAATGCTTATTTTTTTCTTTACACTTGGCAAAACAGATAGATAATTTTGATCTTCTAGATTAGGGTTGATTACATCTTTATAATACCTTAATTTTGTTTTTTCCTCTAACTCTTTATCACACCACATTTTCTCTTTAAATTTTGATTTGACGTTTTTTTTAATAGTATCTTTTTTCTGCAAAATGGTTTCTTCCATGATTCCCCAATAGTTTAGCCAAGACCAGGCGTCTTTATGCCATCCTCGCTTGAGTCGATGGTAGTTATGACTTGATTTTGAAGCAATTTTAGGTAGTCTGTTGTCTTCCATGTTGTTTAACTTGTTCTTATACATTAGGTATCTAGTCATAGCCATGCTCTCAATGGGGGAGAGACTTGTTTCTAAGAGGAGGATGGGATAGGGCGTATTTCCTTTAATTTTGAGATTATAGGTCATAAAATTATTTTGTATTTTCTCTATCTTTATCCGGGATTCACGAGAGATACTACAACCCCAGACTTCACATCCATAAAGAATAACAGGTGTAAAAAGAGTCTCAGAGAGGAGTTTCTTCTTATCCCAACTCCAAAGATCAACTGATTTACAATTGTTTTCAAGTCCATAATAAGTTTTCCATCCCCCAATAATCCTTTTCTCGATGCTATAATTCCAATTGAGCTTGTGGTGAATATCAATTCCAAGATATTTGTATGAAGTCACTTCCTCCAAGTTTTTGTTGTCATATACAACAGTATCATAAGAGATCTTATTGGATTTAATAATAATGACCTTAGTCTTATCCGTATTAACAATTATACCCATATTGGAGCAAAAATCCTTGAGGATTCTTAGTTGGTTTTCAAGATCATGGGGATTCCATGCCATAAGAACAATATCATCGACATAAAGAAGAATATTGATGAATATACTAGTGAGAGTAGGGCCGACACAACCTACTTTTTCCAAGCATTCTTCTAACTTGTCAATGTATATGCCAAAAAGGGTAGGGGACAAGGGACAACCTTGTTTGACTCCGATATTGCAGTTAATCTCTTTTGACCAACCCTCAGTGTTTTTAAACTTAGCAATAACATTCTCATACATCTTTATTGTAGCATCCCTCAAGTCAAGAGGCACTTTTATCTCTTCCAACCTATTCCAAAGTTTTTTCCTAGGAACCATGTCAAAATCTTTTCTAAAGTAAAAAAAACAACAAAAAAGATTGGTTTTAGTATTCCAGAACTCCTATGCAATGATCCTAAAGGTAACAAGTCGGTCCACAATTGAATGATATCTCCTAAACCCGACCTAGCCTTTATCTCTTTTACCATGGCTTTCTAGCCAAAGGCTAATCTTCTTTTCTAAAATAATTCCATAAAGCTTGGCTAAAATCGGGCTAATCATAATGGTCCTATAATTAGAGGGACTGTTTATATCTCCATTTTTAAAAATAGGAACAATGAGGCTTTTCATCCAGGGTTTAGGGAATCCCTTCTTGACTGTTAAATTGAAGAGCTTGTGTATGTGAGGGATAAGGATTGGCCCTCCGATTTTAATTTTTTTAGCTTAGTATCCTTCAATGTCCTTAGCTTTCCCATTTGTGAGCCGCTTAACCCTGAAATCTATGTCATCTAAAGAAAAAACTTCTTCCTTTGTAGGGACAATAGGAATGGTGTCCATGGCATTAGGGAACTCATAAAGACTTTTAAGGTAGGAATTCGAGTCCCTTAAGGGAATCCTATTATTTTCTTTAGTATTGTGTTTTAGAATTTGGCTCTGGAACTTCTTAGGATCCAACTTGTATAGTGGTGAAAGTTTCTCTTTCCTTTTATTGATATAGAATCTTTTTTTCCTTTTAATTAGGGATTTGTACGTATTGATCTTATCGAGTTTTAAGGGATCATTAGAGGCATCCCTAATGGCTTTCCTAACAATTTTACATTCTTTATCATACCAAGGGTTGGTCGTTCTATTATTATTTTTATAGGACACCTCAAAAGAGAACTTGTTAATAGAAGTGGAAAGGGTAGTTGTAAAATTATGATAGATTTCTTCAATGTTGTCCTTATAAGTTAGGAGGTTTAATTTACTATTTAAATCCTTTAAGAAAATGTTGAATTTACTTTTGTCAAAGCGCAAATTCCTTTGATTATCATAGTTCTCTTCAATGGTGCTCCTATGCATGGAAACTTTTAGAGTTAGGGTTAAAGGTTTATGATCAGAGTCAGGCTCATGGTCATTTAAAAGGTCAAAAGTTGTTATTTGGCTGGAAACAAGGATATCAGATATCACATAATTTAAAACACTACTACCTAGCCCATGAATACAAGTCATCTGGTTGGAGTTTGGCCACTTCATTACACCATTGCAAATTATTGGGTCTTGAGAGTTGCAGAGATTGACCAACTCAGTACCAAACAAGGTCCTCATATGGACATAAAGGATTATGGTTGGAATCATTATTGAAAAAGAGTAGCTTGTTTATTTGCATTCATAGCATTAAAGTCTCCTAGCAAGAGGATATTACCTTCATTTTTTAAATTATAAATATCTTGTTCTAAATTATTATAGGGACAATTTTTATCAAGATTATTTTTCTTATAAAAGGTAGAATTAATAGGTGCAAAATAAAAAATTGGTATATACATCTTCTTAGTATTAGTGTCTGAAATTTCTATCCAAATGTATTGATTAAGAGGGTCAATCTTATGAAGTTGAATGTGAGGAGAAATGGTCTTTCTAATATAACAATCTATGCCTCCTATCCCTCTATAGTGGGATTTTTTGTTCCATGCCGACCACAAGAAAAATCCTTCCATGCTAGGGACCTTAGACTCCTCATGCTCCCAAGTTTCAGCTAGACAGATAATATCAATATCACTCGAGATCCAACTTATCATAGGACCTTTGCGCAATGGAAAGCCATGAAAATTCCAAAAAAAGATCCTGAGTGTCCCAAATTCCTATTTATTATTATTCTTCTGGTCTCTATCCCTAAAAATAGCTTTTCGATTTCTAATTATTGTCCATTTTCCTTCTTTCCTGGCTTCTTTTACCTTTTGAACTTCCTTCCTTAATTCATCTTGGTTTTCGAGAATGAGGTCTTCATTTATAAATATTCCTGACCCTTTTTAGCTTAGATATTTACTAAGTATGCTATATTAATGGTTATTACAACTTACTTTGACATGGATCAACCTATCTTTATGATCAATTATTTTTCCTAGCCTCTTTGCTTCTACGAGGTAAGTTGTATCAATTTGTTATTTATTTTTTAATTCTTCTTTTACTATTGCTAGCGTATCCTCCTCTTGTTGTTCTTTTATGCCAAATATTATGAGGTTCAAGACTCTTTTGTTATGCTCATGGTCCAGTTTGATTAGCTTATTCATTTCCTCTTTGATGGGTTTGATATCCAATTTGTTTTCCATATTACTGAGGGTCAAATTTTTGGTTAGTTTTTGTTCTAGCTCTTTAATCCTATCTCTCAAGATGTGGTTTTCTTCAACCCCTCCTTCTTGGGTTGATTGTTTATGTTTTTCCATTTCTTGAATTATATCCTTCATTGTTTGAAATTCACTCTTGAACCCTAAGAATCTATCCTCTATTTGCATTTGAATGGTATCTTTAATTTTTTTATCAATCATTTCCTCTAGCTCTATTTGGAGTTTTACGCCTCTTTCTTCACTCATTTTTAATAATGTTTCTAACTCTATTTGGATTTTGACATATTTCTCTTCTCTTCTTTTTTCTACTAATTCCATATAATCGCAAAGGATCTCTAGGGTGATTTTGGGTAAAATTAAAATTGAATTAAAGTAAAAAGTGACGATGTCCAATTTCTCAACCCATTGAAGAAGCCAAGAATAATTTCCCCAAATGGCAGAGAAGTGTGGAGAGACTACATAGATTATTCTGGGTAAAAAAGGTAAAAAACAAATAGAAGTATTCCATAACTGCATAGAAGTAGTATTCCCGTCACCGCAGAGAAATAATTTCAAAACAACAGAGAACTAAATAATTTCAAAATCGCAGAGAACTAGTATTACTACTCAAAACTGTGGAGAAATAGTTTCAAAACAGAAGAGAAGTATTATTCCCGTTCAAAATCTCACATATATAATCTTAGAAATAAAATATCTCCTTATATATATATATATATATATATATTTATTTATATAATAAAAAAAATATTATTCGCGTTCAAAATCACATAGATATAATTTAAACACCTCAAGGAAATAGTATTCTCATTCAAAACAACATAAAAATAATTTCAAAACTGGAAAAATAATTTGTTATAGAATTTTAACCTGATTTTATATATTTGTTTTTTTAAAAAACAAATTTATTTTTTCATGAATATCATGCACATGACTTCATCTTTTTTCTATAGTACACATAAAAGTCCATTCTTTAATAAAGAAAATAGGAATGATATTTTTTTACTAATTTTTAAATATTTCATAAATTTAATATCTAATCTTATTTTTTAATAATATTAAAATTTACTTGTTTTTAATTTTTCTTTTTAATAATTTAAATAAAATAAATTAAAATATTTTATCGATGTAATTTACATCTATCTTTATTATATCTTTAGTTATGTCTCATCTATCTTTACATTTAGTTGTGTTATATTTATTTCATAGTGTTTTTATAAAAAAATTGGAAAGTAGTCTTACTATATTTAAGTTGACATATAGACTACATGGATTCTTACATTATTTGTTTAATGTTTTTATATTCTAAATCAATGTAACTTAAATTAAGGAAATTAACAAGTGTTTGAATTTCACATTTAAAGACTATTCAATGTTTAAAACTTTACATAATGTAAATGTTGCATATAAAGGTATGAGAATTAAACTTTATTTCCAAAAGTTATTTGTCCAAATTTCAAATTTAGTATAACAACAATATTTATCTAATCATGAATTTATAATATTATTATTTTTTAGGTTAAAATTAATTAATTGATATGAAATCACTTTGACAATTTCTTAAGTAAAAGTATACAAGAGTAAGTGCATTCTAATTTAATCATACTTTGGAGTGTAATTGATATGACTAATATACACAATTTTTGTTTATTAATTTATTTTAAATAAAATTTTAAAGAATTCAATTTACAGTTGTGACATTATTAATAGTTATTAACACATAAATCTATCCAATTCCACTATCAACTTTTAAAAACATGGAATAGTCATTATCATTTCTGTTTTTCTTTTAGGTTTTAAAGAAATAATACATTTTTATAAGTTTCAATTATTAAACTACTACTTTAAAATATTTTAAGAAACACTTATAAACATCTTTACTGCTAATTTCACTTGTATACAATATTGATAAACTGATTCTCACAACATAAATAGACATGTGAAAAAAATTAAATTCTATTACTAATATGCCAAGTGGGTACATGGAAGGAATTTATGGATTGCAATGAATAGATAGTTCCCACATGGTTATCCCTTTTAGTGTGCTAATTATGATAGAGGAAAACACCCCCTTTCTGGTGTACGACCTTGACAATGAGCGTCCATACCTCCACCTGCTACTCTGTCCATATTGCAGGTACCTGTCAATTGCACACCTGGTCTTCTTCATCATCGGTTAGGCTTCTAATAAAGGCTTAGAACAAGAATTCAACCTATTTTGGGTATTAATTCACCGATCATGCAGTGTATATGTTACTCCTGGCTTGTCAATTGCTTCATCAATTCACCGATCATGCAGTGTATATGTTACTCCTGGCTTGTCAATTGCTTCATCAAATGCTAACTTAACATAATCGACTTAATCGACACGATCAACAATAAGCGCTACTAGTATTTCCATGGTTACTACTATTTTCATTGTTAGTTTTGTTTTTTGGTTTGTCCATTATTATTTGTGAAATTTGGAGATCGCATTTTTCTTGAGCCACACCAATATTTAGCATGGTTGGATTTTTGTTCCATCAATTTTGAATCGATTTTAATATCACTGAGTGTCAACACACTCCTTCTACACCTTGGATACCCATTATTAACTTTATTAATTGAACTAAAATTGAAGATTTAAATCCCCACTACAAACATTATTTCCTAACTAAATTTTCCAATCCAAAAGAAGGTCGCCCATCATGAAGCAGAGCGCAAGCACCCATCAATGGTCTTTCTTTACAACACTCGATTTTTCGCTCTGTTGTGCTACTGGCTATGTATCTGTTAGTGATGGATCAAATAAAACTCGTTAAACTACTTTCCCACTCTGAGTGACATTCAGGCAATTAGTTGATGATCCACCCCTAGGTGTGAAAGGAAGCAATGATTCTACTTTCATTATGATAGTTGGGACGATGTCTTAAGACATATGTTAAATGAATGCGTCGGCTGCGACGACGTTAACGAAACATATGTTGTCTACATTCATGAATGACGATGAGGTCATATCTATAGTGAGGCTGTTGACTGCAACAAATTCCATTTACTCCTGAATTGACTCGTGGGTAGCAACAAGACAAATTCAGCTTCTGCCCTAATTTTCTCCTTTGCACTTACTCATTTTATTCTATGCTTATTTGACTTGGGGACATTCTCATCAAGAAATAGAGCATGCTATTCTCATTTGAATAAAAGAAGGTCAAATGTATACCTATGTTATATCATCTAGCACTCCCATGCATAATATATTATAATCAATATAAGATATATGATGCATCATATCTCTCTGGAAACAAATGGATGTCTTAACATTATTCTGGCCCATGCATAACATATTAGAATCAATATAAGATATATGACACATCATATCTCTGTCGAAACAAATGGATGTCTTAACATTATTCTAGCCCATGCATAATATATTAGAATCAATATAAGATATATGACACATCATATATCTCTCGAAACAAATTAATGTCTTAACTGTAACGACCCCTTCGTTATGACTACAAGCGAAGTAGAAGTGCAATTTTTTTTTGCTTTTTTAGGGTAAGAAGGCGACGACAACAACAATTTACCTCACCACTGATGACGAACGTAAGCATGCAGTCCAGGCAATAGGAAAGTATGACTCAACGCACTATCATAGAAGAAACAGGGTGAAACATGCGTTAAGACAAGGAGAAACAACTACCCGCCCGACACAATAGGACCTCGCCTAAAATCCAAGGGACAAAATCACCCTTCCGACACAACGACCTTGATGAACAAGGACTAGAACCTCAAGGCGCACAAAACAAACACATGAAGGCGTTCAACCCATGCGCAAAAACAAACTTACAACACTCACACAGAAGGCACCGACTCCGGCCAAGTTATCATTTGTTTCTATCCAAATAGTGCATGCCATGATCCCCTCATCAGGAATCATGCCGTCCCCCGGTGATAGACGCGTCAATAACCTTGGTGCAAAACATCCTATATGGACCAAGGACTCTAGAAAACTCTGACGTGCTAGGAGCCGAATAGTAACAGGGAGACTATACCCACACCCCACACAAAAGGTCGACGAGACACAAGAGGATGACTACCAGGGGAGTCACGGCTTCGTCAACCACCCAACCCATTCATCAAGTCTAAACTAGTCAACAATTAATAACTGCTTTTGACATTGAATATCCATCGAAATTTAGCAAGTCTAAATTATAATTTAGTCTTTAACTTATCAACTGATTAACAATTAATACAACCCAATCAACCCTTTTACTTTACACCATAGTCGTTACTTTCAATAACATCACCTTCAAATCAATCAACAATTCTACATTACAATCAAGCATTAATTTCAATCAAAATAATTTCAATTATGAATCAGTTCGACAATGTTGCATTATGATTTAATCATTAACTACAAATTAATTTAGCAAGATTAATCTATACTTTGGTCAATACTCCTAAACTCATTTAACCATTAATCGCCATCTAAAAGAGTAATTCTAAGTTAATCCCCGAAATTACAATCTAACTATCAAATGACAATATATAACTACATTAGCCACATCAATGTAAAATGCTACAATATAACACTTGCAATCATTTAAATTACACATGTAGTCTATCTAATATAATCATACCAAAAATAACTAGTTGTCTGTAACATTAAGAAGGGAACTATTGATTGTTAACATCGTTGTATAAATTGACATCGCTGTGACAATTAATATTAAGAAGGAAATTGTTGTCCTTTGACATTGTTGTAGCAATTATCCTAGAAAATAACATGGCAGTTACATAGCAATTAATCTGACCAATAACATGGTTGTAGCAATTAATGTTTGGCAGTGAGAATGCTAGGTACATTCAAATTGAAGGAGAATAGAAAGACAAAACAACTGCAGAAGGATCAACTCGTGGCCATTCGACATTCAACGCAGTCAACATTATAAATAGCAAAATCGTGTCCCTTCAATAGCGAACTCAGTCAATCTTTTTTCAGGCAAATCCATGTTTATTTACAGCAAACTGAGTCACATTTAATTGGCAAAAATCGTGGGCCTTTACAACAAACTCAGTCACATTTAATTGGCAAAAATCGTGGGCATTTACTACAAGCTCAGGCAATCGATTTAAAACAAATTCGTGGGGGTTTTATCAACAACTCAGTCAATTGATTTAAAGGAAAAAACGTGGGTATTTCAACAACAATCTCTGTCAACTTTTAGAAGAAAAAATGTGGGCATTTCAACACCAATATCTGTCAACTTTTAAAAGAAAAAACATGGGCATTTCAACAGCAATCTCTGTCAACTTTTAAAAGAAAAAACGTGGGAATTTCAATAGCAATCTCTGTCAACTTTTAAAAGAAAAAAACATGGACATTTCAACGACAATCTCTGTGAAATTTTAAAAGAAAAAACGTGGGCATTTCAACAACAATCTCAGGCACATTTTAAATGGAAAAATTGTGGTTTCCCTTTTTCATTTCCCGGATGCCAAATGCAAATGCATAAAGGACTGACCAAACGCCCTTCCCTTACCAGGATACCAATTATAAAAACGCAGACAGGGAAATGATTTCGTTTTTCCATTTCCAGGATACCAATACAACACAAACATGAATAACACAGAAACATTTTTCCATTTCCAAGATACCAATTATAAAAATGCAAACAGGGAATCAAATCATTTTTTCATTGCCAGAATACCAATACAACGCAGACAAGAATAACAAATAAATATGCTTTTCCATTCCAGGATACCAATACAAAAATGCAGACATGAAATCAATTTTTTTTTCCATTACCAAAATACCAATAGAACGCAGATAGGAATAACAAATAAAAACATTTTTCCATTCTAGGATACCAATACAAAAATGCAGGCATGAAATCAATTAGTTTTTCCATTGCCAGAATGCCAATACAACACAGACATGAATAACAAATAAAAACGTTTTTCCATTCCAAGATACCAATACAAAAATGAAGACATGAAATCAATTCATTTTTCCATTGCCAGAATACCAATACAACGCAGACAAGAATAACAAATACAAACATTTTTCCATTCCAGGATATTAATACAAAAATGCAGGCATGAAATCAATTCGTTTTTCCATTTCCAGAATACCAATACAACGCAGACAACAGTAAGAGAAACACAAGGATCGAATGGGAAAATTCATTGAAATGATCGCATGGATTCTATCAGTCAAGGCGCAGAAAAAACCAACAAGGACGCAAGATAATCCATACACAGAGGTCTTTGCTAGATGGCGCAAGTCAAAAAATCAGCCAAGGACAATAACGGAGGTAGATGGCTGACATGAACGTCCTTAGCTCATCATCCACGCAAAAAAAAGCAGGGTGTTGACATCCATAGGTCTATTAACGTCGAAGCGACGATCATAGATCAAACTCCTGGCCAACTGCTCAGGCGAGGACTGATGAGCTAGGGACGAAAGGAAAAAACAATCACAATATTCACAAATCAATACACCATAAGACGATCAAGACATGCCGAGAATCGAAGGCCATGGGAGTCAATCAATCATCGAGATATAGGCCATGGAAAAATYCAGTCATCAACTAGAACGCTAAGAYACTCAATTTACTTACCCAATTAAAACTGTAGATCCAAATCATAAATCCTACTACAATCTACCATGCAAAAATAAAAAAAGTGTACCAGTTCCTGATCGCCCGCTCTGAGTTGATGTCTTGCACGCTCCGTGCAAATCCCGCTTGCCTACCGACGAGACTTCACCGGTACCTCCCAACCAATGCTAGGGGTACTCTTCTTCCCCTTTAGCCCCTCGAGCCGCAAAGGGGCCACTCACACTAACCAGAGAATCAGCTAGCTCCCAGTTCACCTCACAAGGCCAAGTTACCACTCCTCACTGAGATGGGTATCCCAACTCCCACAAGCTAAGTCGTTCAAGCATATATTTCTACAGCGTAACATTACGCCAAACAGAAGAGATCACTCTTCCTCCTCCTCCCTCCTTTATATAGATTTTCCAAGTCCTTTACCTTCCCAAAATCCCATTTAAATTAATGTTTAATAAATTAATTCCTAAAAATCCTCCCCGTACAAGTGTCACCCATCCCCTTCATTCCTCTATATATTAATTTTTTTAATTAATTAATTACCCCTATTTCCCTCACCCACCTAAATTCAATCCTAGAATCTCTCCTAGGTCTCCCCATATTCCCTTACAAGTTTTAATGACTTTCCCCAATACCAATTTACTAGTTGAGTTAATTTAGAAAGTTCTTAAATGCTAGATACCTTACTAAGGTTGACTTTCTGCTTTTTCCCTTTTGTTTCCCTTTTCTTTTTATGTTTCCCTCTTTTCCTAGTTTCCTAATTATTTTAGATTTCTCTCTTTCCCCTTTTCATTTAGAACTCAATTTGGCACGTGTAGAAATTAACTTTTCCCTTTTCCCTTTTTAATTAATAATTTTTAAATTATCATAATATAATAAAACAATTATTTCCCCTTTTTTAATTTTTTATCCCAATAGATTTTTATGAATCAATTAGATTGCTTACTCCCTTCTTGTTACAAGATTAATGAAGATTATCATCTTTATTTATTTTATATATATATAAGGATAGAAAAATTCTGCCACCAATATAATTTAGACCTAGACTTTAATTTTTGTGCTCGACGACATTTTATTAGGGAAATTGTTTTAAAAATTTCTTATCACGTTATTGATCCTAAGACCATCTAAGTTCATTCATTTATCATTAACAACACAACGTGCCCTTCAGGACACACTAGGTGCTCCAAGGGTGCCACTCGCCTCATTTGTTTCCCTTGCACGACATGCCCTTCAGGTCGCACTACATACTCCAAGCTTGCCACTTGCCTCTTGCCATTTTTCTTG
>SNQJ01S0064442.1:70240-86900 GCA_010110895.2 Picea sitchensis
TAGGGCACGTTGTGGACCCTCAGGGGTATAGGTGCCTTGGCCTCCACTCAGTACCGATGGTGAATCAAGGCCCTTTCACATTACCTGGAAGAGCCTTGTCAGACCATCGTCATCCATTACAACAAGCAAATCTAGCCCAAGGAATTTCCCCTCCACTTGGGGGTTTGACTCCAAGTGTGCAGAAACCTTTGCATGAGACGCATGTCCTTCCACGACACCACGTTGCGAACCTCCAAGGGTCCTCTAAACGAGATCACCTGATGAACTCGTTAAAGTTTTAAGCAACGTTGGGTTGATACTCAAAGGTTTAATACAGTGGAAATCAAGGCGATCCACAGTCACAGGGTTCACCTCGCTCTGATACCATATGTAACGACCCCTTCGTTACAACTACAAGCAAAGAAGAAGTGCAATTTTTTTTATTTTTTTTTTGTGTTTTTAGGGAAATAAGGCAACAACGACAACAATTTACCTCACCATTGACAATCAATGTAAGCATGCAGTCCAGGAAACAGGAAACTATGACTCAACACACTAGCACAGGAGAAACGGGGTGAAACATGCGTTAAGACAAGGAGAAACGACTACTCGCCCGACACAACATGACCCTACCTGCAAGCCAAGGGACAACATCCCCCTCACGACACAACAACCTTGACGAACAAACTTACAATGCTCGACAACACTCACACGTAAGGCACCAACTCTAGACAAGTTATCATTCATTGCTATCCAAATAGGGCACGCCATGATCCCCTCATCAGGAATCATGTCGTCCCCCGGTGATAGATCTGCCAATAACCTTAGTGCAACACAACCTATCTAGACCAAGGACTCTATAAAACTCCGACGCGCTAGGAGCCAAATATTGGCAGGGAGACTATACCCACACCCCACACAAAAGGTCGACAAGACACAAGAGGATGACTACCAAGGGAGTCACAGCTTCGTCAATCACCCAACCCATTCATCAAGTCTAAACTAGTCAACAGTTACTAATTGTTTCTGACATTGAATATCAATCAAAATTTAGCAAGTCTAAATTATAATTTAGTCTTTAACTTACCAACTGATTAACAATTAATAAAGTACAATCGACCATTCTAATTTACACCATAGTCGTTACTTTCAATCTAAATAACATCACCTTCGAATCAATCGGAAATTCTACATTACAATCAAGCATTAATTTCAATCGAAATAACCTCAATTATAAATCAGTTCGGCAATGCTGCATTATGATTTAATCATTTAATACAAATTAATTTAGCAAGATTAATCTATACTTTGGTCAATACTCCTAAACTCATTTAACCATTAATCACCATCTAAAAGGGTAATTCTAAGTTAATCCCCGAAATTACAATCTAACTATCAAATGACAATATATAACTACATTAGCCACATTAATGTAAAATTCTACAATATAACACTTGTAATAATTTAAATTACACATGTCATCTATCTAATATAACCGTACCAAAAATAACTAGCTGTCTGTAACATTAAGAACGGAACTATTGATTGTTAACATCGTTGTAGCAATTGACATCGTTGTGGCAATTAATATTAAGAAGGAAACTGTTGTCCTTTGACATTGTTGTAGCAATAGCCTAGAAAATAACATGGCAGTTACATAACAATTAATCTTACCAATAACATGGTTGTAGTAATTAATGTTTGGCAGTGAGAATGCTGGGTACACTCAAATTGAAGGAGAATAGGAAGACACAACATCTGAAGAAGGATCAACTCATGGTCATTCGACAATCAACACAATCAACATTCTAAATAGGAAAATTGTGTCCCTTCAACAGTGAACTCGGTCAATCTTTTTTGGGGCAAATCCATGGTTATTTACAGCAAACTCAGTCACATTTAATTGGAAAAAATCATGGGCCTTTACAACAAACTCAGACACATTTAATTGGAAAAAATCGTGGGCATTTACCGCAAGCTCAGGAAATTGATTTAAAACAAATTCGTGGGTGTTTTATCAGCAACTCAGTCAATCAATTTAAAGGCAAAAACATGGGTATTTCAACAACAATATCTATCAACTTTTAAAAGCAAAAACGTGGGCATTTAAACGACAAAATCAAACACGTTTTAAATGGAAAAATCATGGTTTCCCTTTTTCATTGCCCGGATGCCAAATGAAAATGCATATAGGAATGACCAAATGCCCTTCCCTTACTAGGATACCAATTATAAAAACACAGATAGGGAAATGATTTTGTTTTTCCATTGCAAGGATACCAATACAGCAAAGACATGAATAACACAAAAACGTTTTTCCATTTGCAGGATATCGATTATAAAAATGCAGACAGGGAATCAAATCATTTTCCCATTTCCATAATACCAAAACAAAGCAGACAAGAATACGAAATAAAAATGTTTTTCCATTCCAGGATACCAATACAAAAATGAAGACATGAAATCAATTAGTTTTTCCATTGCCAAAATACCAATACAACACAGACATGAATAACAAATAAAAACGTTTTTCCATTCTAGGATACCAATACAAAAATGCAGACATGAAATCAATTTGTTTTTTCATTGCCAAAATACCAATACAACGCAAACAAGAATAACAAATAAAAACGTTTTTCCACTCCAGTCTCCAGGATACCAATACAAAAATGCAGACATGAAATCAATTTGTTTTTCCATTGCCAGAATACCAATACAACGCAAACAGGAATAACAAATAAAAACGTTTTTCCATTCTAGGATACCATTACAAAAATAAAGACATGAAATCAATTCATTTTTCCATTTCCAGAATACCAATACAACACAGACAACAATAAGAGAAACACAAGGATCCAATGGGAAAAGTCATTGAAATGATCACAGGGATTCTATCAATCAAGGCGCAAAAAAAACCAACAAGGACATAAGATAATCAATACTTAGAGGTATTTGCTAGATGGCGCAAGTCAAACAATCAGCCAAGGAAAATAACGAAGGTAGACGACTGACAGGATCATCCTTCTCTCATCATCCACACATAGAAAAACAGGGTGTTGAGATCCATAGGTCTATTAACGCCGAAGCGATGACCGTATATCAGGCTCCTGGCCGACTTCTCAGGCAAGGACTGATGAGCTAGGGACAAAAGGCAAAAACAATAAAAATATTAACAAATCAATACACCACAGGGCAGTCAAGACATCCCGGGAATCGAAGGCCATGGGATTCAATCAATCATCGAGCTATAGGCCATGGAAAAATTCAGTCATCAACTAGAATGCTAAGACAATCAATTTACTTACCCAATTAAACTTGTAGATCCAAAGCATAAATCCTACTACAATCTACCATGCAAAAATAAAGAAAGTGTATCATTTCATGATCGCCCGCTCTACGTTGATGTCTCGCGTGCTCCGTGAAACTCCCACTTGCCGACTGAAGAGACTTCACCGATACCTCACAGCTAATGCTAGGAGTACTCTTCTTCCCCCTTACCCCCTCGAACTGCAAAGGGGCCAAGCCCACTAACCAGAGAATCAATTATCTCCCAACTCACCTCACAAGGCCGAGCTACCACTCCTCACCGAGCTGGGTATCCCGACTCCCACAAGCTAAGTCAATCAAGTATAGATTTATGTAGCGTAATCCTACACCAAATAGAAGAGATCACTCTTCCTCCTCCTCCCTCCTTTATATAGATTTTCGAAGTCCTTTACCTTCCCAAAATCCCATTTAAATTAATGTTTAAAAAATTAATTCCTAAAAATCCTCCCCGTACAAGTGTCACCCATCCCCTTCATTCCTCCATAAATTAATTTCTTTAATTAATTAATTACCCCTATTTCCCTCACCCACCTAAATTCAATCCTAGAATCACTCCTATGTGTCCCCATATTCCCTTACAAGTTTTAATGACTTTCCCCATTACCAATTTACTAGTTGAGTTAATTTAGAATGTTCTTAAATGCTAGATGATATCTTACTAAGTTTGACTTTCTTCTTTTTCCCTTGTGTTTTCCTTTTCTTTTTATGTTTCCCTCTTTTCCTAGTTTCCGAATTATTTTAGATTTCCCTCTTTCTCCTTTTCATTTAGAACTCAATTGGGCAGGTGTAGAAATTAACTTTTCCCTTTTCCCTTTTTAATTAATAATTTTTAAATTATCATAATATAATAAAAAAATTATTTCCCCTTTTTTAATTTTTTTATCCCAACAGATTTTTATGAATCAAATAGATTGCTTACTCCCTTCTTGTTACAAGATTAATGAAGATTATCATGTTTATATATATATATAGGATAAAAAAATTCTACCACCAGTATAATTTAGACCTAGACTTTAGTTTTCATGCTAGGCGACATTTTATTAGGGAAATTGTTTTAAAATTTTCTTATCACGTTATTCGTCCTAAGGCCATCTAGGTTCATTCATTTATCATTAACAATGTCAGTTGCCCTTCAGGACGCACAAGGTGCTCCAAGGGTGCCACTCGCCTCATCTGTTTCCATTGCGCAACGTGCCCTTCAGGTCATACTACGTGCTCCAAAGGTGCCACTCGCCTCTTTCCATTTTTCTTGCGTGACATGCCCTTCAGGATGCACCACATGTTCCAAGGGTGCCACTCGCCTCTTGACTGACATGGTAGACATAAAAAACCCCTGGAGTCAATACTCCGCCAGGTGAACTTGTGGGAGACTAAGGGTCTCTAAGGAATAAGGCCCCCGCATTATTGTGCACCCCTTAGAATCATCATGAGGGACTGTCGTAGTTTGTCGTCACAACATCGTGGGTCCTCTCAAACTAGGTAAACATTAACCTACAGTTCGAGCCACAACGGGAGTGCGAGTAGGCTGTGGCAGGGTTGTTGTCCACACCTCTCCCTCAACATCTCTAGTAGTCGTGCATGACCCCTCTACTCCACATGTGAGTCTGGTCGGAAAGATATCTTCAACCTACATCATCAATTAATCATGTCAAAAATATATCCATAATCATATCGTCTAATCAGATGCACTAATATCACATATAAAACAATCAAACCCCAAGGGTTCAGTCCTCGACTCGATCCAGAGTCCAAGGCGTTCCATCGATGCCTCTGCATCCTCGAGGTCCAAAATCCTGCACACTTAGTAAAACCGAGTCAATAACACATGTCTATGTCAATGCAGAAAAACAACATGACATCAACCCGTAACGCCTCATAATCAAAATCAATGTTTTAATAGCATAATAATCTGGGTCACTTGCAAGCAACTGTCCTCAAAAAATAAGTTTGTTCAATATGCAAGAAAAGGATGTTACATTAACATTATTCTAAGTTCCAATACAATATGGATGGGCTTGATAGCTACCATGAATCAAACAAAACAAAACAAAACAGTGTTTATAAACATCGAGCTCTAATAAATATTTGACAATATCTCTAACTCATGGATCAAAGACATGGATTATTAACATTATTCTAAGTTCCAATACAATATCGTTGGGTTTGAAATCTCTTATGCATTAAAACGTATATATATTTAAGTATCAAGGTATGATAAGAATTGTAATAGATGCATAACTCCTCACCACGATCAAACACAAGTGTTTATAAATATATTAAAAAATGATATAAATATTTATAATTATTTTAAAAATTAATATAATATAAATCTTAAAATTTATTGAAAAAAATAATATTATTTGTCATAATCACTCTCACTCACCTTAATATTGAGTTATTGAGTTTTTATAGTTAGCAATGTTAAGTACAATGTTTAAAATGTCCATGTATGTTAAATATAATGTTTAAAATGTCATCTCTAATCAAGTATTATGTTTGTTACCTTAACGTTGTGTCTTAGATTTAACAATGTTAAGTACATCATCTTAAAAGTCAGGTTTTATGTTAATATAATGTAAAATGTGGTTATTCAATATTTTTTTATAAAAATATAATTTTGATTTTTTGTTATAATTTGAGGCTATCTTTAAGGATATTTTTGAATAGCAAATGAATATACTCACTCATTTTTATACCATGACTTCATCTATAATTTTGTTACAATTTAAGAATATTTATGAATAGCCAATTAGTATACTTACATATGCTTTTTCCATGACTTTATCTATCAAACAACCCTTTTTATCACGACTTCCTCTAGAATTTTGTTAAATTTGGAGGATATCTTTGAATGACTAATGCGTATACTTAACACATGCTTATTCCATGACTTCATCTATCCAGCTACCCTTTTTATCAAGTATAATTGGGAGAATGTTTAATTTCAACCTCGTTTTCTCTCTCTCTTAAAGTGGGTTTTCAATAAAAAAAAATAAATTGACAATATTTTATAGCCATATGAGAGTATCTTTCTCTATAAAAGTGCGATGAAAAAATCAAATGACACATGTTTATATCCAATTGACACTATTTTATAGCCATCTAAGAGTATCTTTCTCTATAAAAGTGCGATGAAAAAATCCGATGACACATGTTTATAGAGTATCTTTCTCTATAAAAGTGCGATGAAAAAATCAAATGACACATGTTTATATCCAATTGACACTATTTTATAGCCATCTGAGAGTATCTTTCTCTATAAAAGTGCGATGAAAAAATCAAATGACACATGTTTATATCCAATTGACACTATTTTATAGCCATCTGAGAGTATCTTTCTCTATAAAAGTGCGATAAAAAAATCAAATGACACATGTTTATATCCAATTGACACTATTTTATAGCCATCTGAGAGTATCTTTCTCTATAAAAGTGCGATGAAAAAATCAAATGACACATGTTTATATCCATCTTAGGACATCTTTGAAGAACCAATGCACATACTTAGTCACTTATACCTAATGGTTCATACTTGGTCACTTATATCGTGATCTCATCTATTATGCAACACTTTCTTTAATGTATGACTGAGAATGTGATTAATTTACATGTCTTTTTCTCCATGTTAACCTAGATTTGTACCATTTTAATATGATGTTAGAGTTTGTAGTGCACCGTGAATTACTCATCAATAGAGTTCATAGTGCACTATGAATTACTCATCAATTTTTTTTGTAAAGTTCACAGGAAAAAGTCTATTAATATTTTAAATATCATACAATTCATAAACCTTTTTTGTTGGCTCGTCACTTGGGAAACTGGACTAACAACACAGGTAGATATCATCCAGACAAATATACTATTTGAAAAGGATCCAAAAAAACTTAAATACCAAAGTTCTAGTGAAAATACCATGTCTATGTCTACTTATAACTGTCATTTTCAAAAATAAAAAACTACTAAGATACCAAATTTCATGGGGCCATGGGCCCCTCCTCATGGGCCAGAGGATTTTTCGTTTGAGTTTCAATGTGCCCCAAATGCTAATGATAGGCTACAAGAGGGGTGGGGAGGATTCAGATGCGCTAGAGGGAGGCGATCAATAATCTCTTGAACCATCAAGTGAAGGCCATCGAGCTACAATTGGACCATGTTTTACGCATCTTCTCTTGTATGAAGCATTTTCCCCATGAAGGTCTTGATGTGCTAGTAGAGTTCTATGGTCCTCCAAAATCTAGTGTCCCTACCCCAGGTGTGTCCAACATCTGGGACTCAATGGATTGTGGTCTCATCTATTTCAGAGTCAGTGGTCATCTCCCTTTCCTCACTAACTATGTCTTCCACTTCATCCAGAGCTCTCTGGAATCTGTAGGGAGTATTTGCTACATAGTTCCCGACAACATTATATGCCTCTTGTTGTACTCAATATTCTAGATGCCTCTCCTCTTGATGTCTCGAAGTGGAAGCCCCAAGGGTTCTCGATTCACACCTATAACCAAGAGGATATCCATGCCTAGGGTCCATGGTATCTCAGATTAGGTCTCAAATCGAAGGGTGGTACCAAATTCAAAGAGGCTTACCAAAAATACTCTTTCTACTAGTAAGGGGGCGCCAATGGTCTTGATCTACATGCTCAACCTGCAGAGCCGACATCGAAATTTCGCTAAGTGTAATGTTTCGTTTTTGAGGATTGGGTCTCATCATCGAGGGGGATATTTCATAGAGATGTGAGTGAGTCTTAGCTTCTGGAGGACGCCTCATAAATTCCATTTATTTCGTTATTCCCTCGGCCTTGTTGTCCTCTCCTCGAGCTTCCTCTCGTATCTGTCAACATGTGAGAGATACCTTGTTCCCTATATTCCGCATACTTAGTAATAAGAGCCTTCATTAACTACTTTAACTACAAAGATTAACTGTCATGTTGCTCATTTCTAGCTAGCGTTTGGGTTTCAATGGCCCAATCCACTTGGCACTGGGTTTTGGCCTTTCGTTGGAGCTGGAAAGAGGACTCAAGCATGTCCATCTGGATTCTTCCCCTTTGCATCTCGGTTGTATGACCCTGATTCAAATGTTGCACTTGGATCCTTGTGGCGAGGTCTTGTCAATTAGCGGTCTTTTGGTTAGCTGGAAGCCTATCATCCTCTGATCGCGTATAAGTCCTTTGGTGATCATGATGGTCACATGTAAGAGGGGAGTTCCACTTTACGAGGCCTATGTCTTGGAATTCTTGGTCATTTACTATGCATCTATTGGTATCAGGGAACCACCCTCCTTCTATACTCTTCCCCAACTCTCCTTCTAAGGACGTGTGGTCTATCATTACTGGTAGGATCCCCGTGTCGTCTACCACACCTCTTCCATAACATAGAGTCATACTTGTTAGCTAGATGAAAGTATCGTCTAGGTGGTGATTACTAACATAGATATTGGGAACTCATATTTCATAGTCATGTCTCTTGACCACCTATCTAGTTAAGTCCCTCCTTTCTAGAGTTGGGCTTTTCCCAACTTTATCGTCTGCTTGGTCTCTCCTTGCCTCGAGGGAGATTTTTATATTGTTGCTTCTGCTTGATTGCTATGAGGTTTATCTCTTTCTTATCCTGATCCCTTCCTCATTCTCCTAGGGTGAAAGGTCCTTCCTTGTGATTGTGCAAAGTCCTGGGTCAAACCCTCATTCTCTGAGGGGTTCCAAGTCTTGTCCCATATATATTCCTTGATCCCGAGGATTTCTCTTGTTAACCAATCTACCAACTTGTTGGAAGAGTGTTGCACATGTCTAGGGATGATCATCGGCATGGAGTCCAGAGTTTTTTGAATGGCCTCCAAACTAGACTACATACACCAAGTTTTTGTGATTCTCGTTATCGAGGATCCATGTTGCAGGCTACTAAACATATTGATTATGATCTAGGAATATCCTTCTATGATGAACTTGGTATAAAAATGAGCTACGGCTACACAAAGTCCTTCTTCTATCTCCTAGAGTTTTGTTGTGTTCTTGGTATTTTCCCACATCTTTTCCCCATACATTATAGAGATGTTTCCTTTGTTGTTTCTAAAGACTCCGTCGTACCCTGCCTGTCTTGGATTGCCTTTTTAGGCCCCGTCAAATTTCATTTTGAAAAATCTCTTTGGGGGAGGGTTCCACTAAGTAGCCAAAGTTGGAGGGGTTGATACATGAATTTTCTTGAGGAGAGCAAGGTTGGCTCTGAGGTTGAGGCCTTGGACTATGGAATAACTTACTAGTATTTATACTCCCAAGGTTGAGACAGTATCATTTCCTAGACTAAGGTCATGAACTTGTTCTAGAGTTTTGCTGGAGGCATGGCTTGAAGCATGAAAATACTAGGGTTTCTCTCTTTCCAAGATTCCCAGGTAAGAAATCCAAGTAAAAGGTTCCAAGATATGTTGACTATAGGGTTATGAGTTATTGTTGTTGTCCACTGTTCAATGGTGTCTCTAATCGAATTCTCGTTGCATCCAGATCTCTGAAAGAGGAGCACCATTAGAGTCCAAAGGTCTTCTATATAATAGCAAGTATTTAAGAGGTGTTATGTTGTCTCCTCTTAATCCATAAAAAGAGGGATATGAGAGGGGCCCGTGAAACCCTGTTTGCATAAATTATCCCAGGTAAGAGTTTTGTTTAGGTAAATCATCCAAAGGAAGGTCGGAAATTTTGTCTATAGGTTTTGATTCCAAATCTTGTTCCAAATATAGGCTTGTAACAACTTGTTGTGTTGGGATGCTTGTGAAAGCTCCATAAGTATTGGTGCCATATATCAAGTGATCCTATTTTTCATAGTATCGTATCATCGTGCTGTTAAGATCATCTAAAAATCCCTCTATAATGTTGTTTTTTGTTTGTCCACTCCATTGGTGGTAAAGGAGCCATTTTCTCCAGCAGCTGGGGTTTGTTTCCTCTGACTAGTAGTGCAAAACCCTAGACTTATTATGAGAAGTCATTCCATATTTCAGGTTGAGGAGAGAGGTTTGGTCTTCCTGTTCGGAAAGTTTTTTCCAAGTGTCCTCCCAGAAAAGAGCGTCCTTGTCGGGTTTTTTTTCCCAAAAGAAATTTTCTTGTACGAACTGTCATTTTTTCCATGCTAGGTTCAATAGACTTGAACCCGAGGGGGCATTGTTCATTCTAATTATCTGCCTTATTTGTTGATTTTGGGTATATTTAGTTTCTAGTCACCGACCTATTGGGATTTGGGATTCCTTAGCCAACGCCACCAAATATTAGCCCCTGAGGTTTGGCTAGGGATTTTGGGATCCCTCAGTCCCAAATCTCCTTTCAATTTTTCAAGACAAAATGTTTCCCATGCCACTAGTGCCCATTTTTTTTTTTTTTTTCAAGCTTCCCCATAGGAAATTTCTTTGTGAATTTCATATCTCTCTTAGAATATATTTTGGTGTTGTTATGACTGAGAGACAGTAGATTGGCATTCCTTGGAGGAGCGATTTTCTAAGAATGTGTCTCCTAACTGTATTAAGAGATTAGATGGAGCAATTGCGCAGTTTTTTCGCCATATTTTCGAGGAGTTCCTCCCAAACTTTTATGAATTACTCATCATTAATATTCGCAATAAGAATATTGATATTTGAAAGAAAGATAATTAAATAACTAATTCTATTTTTAAGTGAGTTGTTGGGATTCAAATTAAACAACCACGAGGAATCCATAGTACACAACATCTACAAATTCAAAGGAATTAATTATTTAGTTGATTCACATGAATTATTTACCACTTCAAAATGAATTTAAGTAAACATCTAAGATTCAAAGGAATTACTTAAGACTAATTCAAAGGAATTAATTATTTAGTTTATTCAAATGAACTATTTACCACTTCAAAATGAATTTAAGTAAACATCTAAGATTCAAAGGAATTAATTAGGACTAATTCAAAGGAATTAATTACCACTTGAAAATGACTTAAGTGATTTTTTAAAAAGACTCTACTTTAACTGAGTTTTTAAAAAGACTCCGGTCCTTTATAACATTTATATTTCGAAATAATTGTTTTGCAATTACTTGTATCTCTCTAACAAAATATGCATCCACTAAATCATATTACGTAGAGTTTGAATCATGCATAGATGAGTCATTAAGTACTTACTCATGTACAATGAGATTAGATATAAATTAAGATTCATGACATACAAGAAGTAACTAATAACGATTGATATTGTCCTAGTAACTAGCTTCAACATATCATTACTCTTATTAATTAATTAATTAATTACTGTTATTTAATTAATGTTTGAATATAAATATAATTAACTATCGTTTTTGAGAACACATAAAAAGATTTTTAAGAAGGATTTTTTTTTTTTTTAATTTTTAAATAAATTTCATAAATGTTATTAATAAATAAAATTGTTAGTTTTTCTGTTTTCTCATATAGGCCTATGTTTATGTTTATGTTTATGTTTATGTTTAACAATTACTCATAATTAGTATTCCTTTGCATGTGGATTAATTGTATACAAAATAGATTAGCACATGTGAAGGTAGGGACCAAATGATATGCAACTTAACCTTGTTATAATTAAAGAAGATAAGAATATTTTGTATTGGAGTTTAAAGGTTTCCTTTTAATTTAAAAAAAATAAAAAATTATGAGTGGAAGTAGAGTTTATCCACTTCTATTTTGAAAAAAATGAAGTTTGTGGGTAGAAATGTTTGCTTTGTATAACCAGGTTAATATTTTTTATATTCTAAGAAAAAACATCTCAGAATAATGATCTTAAATACTATTTATTTCACCATAATTGAAGTCATTTAACACATCATTAGCCTAGTGTCACCTAATGAAGATGGAACACATATATATAAATGTATATAGGATAATTGCAATGCAAATATAGATAATTTATGCAAGGACCATTCTTGAGATGTCATTTGTAATCACATGATGTATGGTGCATCAAGACAAAATAACTGGGGTCCATAATGAGATGATATGATTTGGTAGCCTTAGTTAGCAACTTGTTGGTGGAAAATGCAACATGGTTAGCATGGTGTGTCAATTCCTAGGATAGGAGAACCGATTATGTCTTTCTAAATAGGGTGGAAAACTAATGAGGTTCTTAATATTATAATTCAATACAGGACAACGTGACTTGGGGTAGCGAAATGGTGCAACATTGTTTATGGTTACATTTTCCACGGTTGGGTGGCGATGGTGTAGCATCAACTATAGGGAATTAAGTACTTTAACATTATAAAAAATTAAGGCTCTTGACTTGGGTTTAATCAATACATAGTGGTTGGGTGTATTGAAACTAATACAAGAAGTTGATGGTCATTCCCGTCTACCAAGGTCAAACTAATGTTGCATGGTGACTAGGGTTCTTGAGTGGTATGCAATGCTTAAGTGGAACAAAAATTATATCCCCATGAAGAATGGTATCAGAGCCATGTTCAAATGTGGAACAAAAGTGTCTCTTCACCACCAACACCCCTTTCATTAATAGAGATGACGATCTTGTGTTGATGAGGATTTCAATGATTCAAGTGCAAGCGAATGTAAGGATCCTAGTGGAGGTGCCATTAAAAATTGCATGACAAATGGAGGGCCAAGAAAAAATGAAGAAGGATGCATAATGAGTACATACGATTTGGTATCCTTGGTGGCCGACTACTGGGTGGATTCCACGAGACATCTACGACAATGTACTAGCACATAAGTACATTATTGGTATGTGAAAACTTGAAAAATGAAGGGAATGATCATCATGAATGATCATGTGTTGGCCTATATGGATGACACCATGTTATGATTTTGGAAATTTGGTTGTTCAACGATTACTAACTTGAGGAAGGAAACAATACAATATTTTGTATGTTTGAGTGGGGATGGTGTAACATCAACTACAATGAAATGGGCACTATGGCATTTTGCATAGTTTAAGGTGCCTATATAGGTGTTTAAGGATATTTCCCTCATTACCTTGGGTCAAGTAACAATAGAGAATGATCAAATTCAGAAGATGAAACCTATCCTCATCTATATCAATTCATACAAGAAATAACTGCTTGTTACAAGGAGAGAGAGAGACAAATAAAGAAGGAAATGACTCAGACATTGGATCCTTCATTTGATGTTTATCCCTGATATCGCTTCTTGAAGCACTCCTGATCTCTATCGGAACGAGTTGGTAATAGGAAACCAAGAAGAGGATGCTACATGATAGTTATATAATCGAATAGAATATATCATGTGCATATATTCAAATATATAGGAAAGACATTGGCATATGACATCACAATTAACAATAAACACACAATAGGAGGTAAAGAGATCTCTTCTATTAAAAACAATGTGAGAAAGGTAGTTACAACCTGATTAAATCTTTGGTATTGGTTTAGAGTCAACTTCCTTGGGTTCCTCCAAATACCTTCAAGAATCAACTCAATGGGGAGGATCTTCCTTGGATAACACAACATGGATAGGAATACACCCTGTAGTTATAAAGAGAAGGAAGGAGCACTGGAAAAGGAGTTTCCAGGTATGGGATGCTACTTAGACAATTAAGATGTATAGGGAAGCTTGCTAAATTTTTCTACCATGACCTTGAACCTTAGTTCTTCCTTTCATACATACCCTCAATGGTTCATTTATACCATCCTTGAGAGGTTAAGGAGGTTGAATTATGTTTGGTATGGGCCCAGGGAGGTTGGGAAACGAGCCCAACCGAAATCCTTGCCTGAAAATGTGGAATTATTTTATTTTTTAGATTTTTTGATGGATTTTTCGGATTGCAAGATATAAATGTGCGGATGTGTGCATGTTTCACAAAATAAACCCATAGATATAAGAAAAAGTTATTCTTTTTACGTGAATTTGATGAGGAAATTTGCGATTTTGATTACCAATCTAGGGGAAAAGGTTTGGCCATGTCACAAATGCATATATGTGGAAATTTGTGATATAACAGATGCCCCCTAGTGTGTGAGGTCATAAAGGAAAGTGATGGATTGAATAAATTATAAATCTGAGAGGCAGAGATGCAATGAAACAATGTATGAAGGTTCCTAAGACAACTGATCCAAAATCAAAAACTGTCAGCCAAAATAAAGTAAGAGTATTATTTATATCACTTCAGGCATAACTAACACAGACCCCCAATCCTCAGAATCAAAGTCTGCTCAGGATCGTTCTAAATCTTCCCTCCTGAGTCTGATTGACTCTTAGGTTCCTCCACAAGGAATCCTACACACTAACAACAGTGTTTTTCCACAGGTCCTTATGAGTATGCCCCATGTGAAACAACACAAAGCACCACTCAACTCCCCTGACCACAATAAAATGATCGCGCCCTTTTTCTTTATCGAGACTTTCCTTTTCTTTCCTTTTAGGGATTTTGGGTTTCGCGATTTCACGAATCCTGTTGTCGAAGTTCTCGACCTTTCCACCTTCCGAAACCCGAAATGCTGATTTTTTCGAAATGTTTGGTCGCGTCCTCCTACACAGCTATATCACGTTCCGTGACTTTGGGAGTTCCGGAACAAGGAATCCCGGCCTCTTTTCTTCGCAACTGCTGAAATGCCAATACCCAAAACGTTCAGCAAAATACTGGCTTCTATCGGAACTTTTTCCCTTTCGGGGTTTCGAACTTCGCAATTTCACGAGTCCTGATGTAAGGCTTCTGGCTCTCTAACCTCCACAAACCCTGAACTTTGAAACAATATCTCCAATGGGATCAACGACTATAAGCCTCCCTTCGATCCAACGGCCAGCGTGATTTCAAACTTTCAGGTACCGGGAGTCCAAGACTCTCGATCCCAGTACACTGTCCTCTCGGGTTCCCGAACCCCGAAACACCGAATTGCCGAAACACAACTTCACACTATTTCACATTTCGCAATTTCAAGGGTTCTCATGTGAAGAGCCCAAATTCCTGTCAACGGGAATGCCAAAATCCCAATTCTTGAAATGCTAAAATACCACTTCAGAATATCCCGGATCTTGCAACTTGAAGATTCTAAGTGTAACGGCCAAAGCTCCTTATCCTTAGGAATTTTGGTATTCTAAATCCCGAAATGCCGAAATGATTTTCTTTCCCCAGGATTTCGCGAACTGGGAGTTTGAAACTCTCGATTCCAAATCACTATCTCCTCGAGATCCTGGATCCCGAAATGCCAAAATGCCAAAACACTCCTCCAAAGGTATTTCACGTTTCATGATTCAGAGCTTCTGATGTGGAGCAGTCTACTCCTTGCCAATAGGAATGACAAAATGTCGATTCCTGAAATTACGAAATTCGTCCTAGAGTATTCTTTTTGCAATTCGGGAGTTAGAGTGACCAAGGGTTTTGGATTACACTCTGAACTCACAAATCCAGAATTCCCGAAATAATATGACGCTCCAGTAGATCACAATCAACGGTCCACATTGACTCCTATTACCAGAGTGATGGATTCATCCCACCTTATCCACCTTGTAACTTCTCTAGCTATTACGGTTCTCGTGATTTCAAAAGTTCTCCTTGGAGAATTTCTGACCGCTCGATTTCTTCCTTGACATCTCCTTCGAAATGAACCAGTATTCTTATGTTGGAACTCAAATCCTGCGAAATGACTTCGACTTCCCCCTTTGAACACTTCAAAGGCGTTAACGCTTATGATATTTTCTCTAACAACTTCAAGTCACCAAAATAACTCCTGCACACACTCCTTGTGACAATCCTTCAAATACTTCTGGGTATTTGAACTCACGACTCTATGCACTTTCGCTGCAACAACAGTCCTTCAATCCCTCAACCTTATGTGATAAGTTCTAAGGTCTCGACCAGCCTGTGCACACCTTGCATGGCTTCTGTGCTTGTCTTGCACTTCTGCTGAAATGAGAACAATGGTATCCCTCCTGATCTTTCAGAGATAAACTCTGAGCCTTTGTCAACTCACTCCTTGCGGACATTTCACTGCACTCCTTGCAGGAATTTCTCACTCAGGATGAGAAACAATTGAAACTCATTTCCTCTCTCTCTCAGACTTCAAACATCCAACTTGAAGACATACATTCACATACAACATAGTAACAAATGCATGACAGAGAGAGTAAGAAACTCTAGACAGACCATTCAACATGTGTACACAGAAAACATCATAACACCATGAATCTGAATTACAGCTTCATATATTAATTCAAAGCTCCTATACATGAGTTCTTCTTCTCAACTCTTTACTACAAATCCCTTCTTCTCTATGCTAATGTGCTTAATTGATCTAATTCTGAATGATACAATGATACAAATATGAGGGTGTCTATAGTCATTTTCCCTCCTGCTCCTAAAACTGTCTAATCTGGAATTTAAATCTACCTACTTTCATTAACTATGAATAAAT